>JAFVLL020005326.1:0-35499 GCA_021397915.2 Tor tambroides | reverse complement strand
CAACCACCCCCCCCCCCCCCCCCCCCCCTGCACCTGCCTGAAGTTATGCTATTATCTGACATTAGTGATATTTTTTAGTGATATTTTTTATTAGATCAGATAACAATTTTAGCTGTCATATGGCCATGCTACAAAGTGCCCCTCGCATATTACAATGTACCCCACCTATGGGGCATGTTGTCACATCTCACTTCCATTCTTTTGGGGTAAATAAATAAAAACATATGCACTGTAATTATGAAGCAAAGCAACATATTTGTACTAGGCGAGTGTGAAATTAATGTGGATAAAAAATTATACTCTGAACCCCATGTGGATTTACACAAACTAAGAACGTCAAAAAGTGTTAGGTTGTGCCCCGCGCTCCCCTACTGTAGAAGATTTACTGTAGAAGATTTGACCATATAAACTCGTTTTTAATTATTGAGAAAGTATTATATACAAACATTATAAACAACACATTATATATCTAAGTATGACTGAAACGACATGATCAGAGCTGTTTTTGTTGTTTACCTTTTCCATGCAAATCCCAATGTTAACAAGCTTTCAAGACTTAAAACTTTCAATTTTACAACTGACCAGCTTCTAAAAACAAATTTATAGCTATCGTTGTAAAGAAATATGTAGTCGCTGCTGTGACACTGTACAAACGCTTCTAGTGTGAATACTCTCACGATGTAGTTACGCTGATGCAAATCTGACGCAAAGCTCAAGCTTGCGGTGTGAAACAGGCGTAACACTTCATTTTCCATGTCCTTGTTACATGTTACATATACTTACTATAGTAATAACAGTAAAAAAATATGTAATTACACACAACTAACCTTAAACCAAACCATAATTCCAACCCTTTAGATAATGCATGTAGTTTAATATTACTCAGTACTTCTATGTAAAATAATTACACTGCAACAAGGAAACCTTAAAACAAAGTGTAACCAATTTCAGTTAAAAAAATAAGATACCAAAACCTGCCAATCAGACTTTTTTTAGTCTATGGTTTGTGGTGGAAAATATTTAAAATACATGATTATGGTATATGATGTTTTTCTGCACATGATTCAGAGTGCGTATGTACAACACTGAACATATTGGTGACATAAGGGGTAACTATAGCAACAATGCATGGATAAGTCAATTGCTTTGTTACCAGCTAGATCACCATTAGTTTCTTTTCATATTTTTGTTGCAACAGACCTCTCTAACTCAAACAAGCCTCCCGGTACATTTATGAATGAACAAGTCAAACTGGAAAAGGAACAAAACACTTACAAGCACATGAACACATGCTTTTGATTAGGACAGAATGGCAAGTAAAGGATTTCATTTTTAAGCAACACATTATTTGGCATACGCCGAGCCATCCAACCACAGCCACATCTACAGTAATTATGGAAAATGTGGCAAGTGGGTTACATTAAATTGTTGTTGTACATATGCTCAAATCTTTAACCATTGTTATTTATTGTCACCATGTCTATCAAAAAGATTTTCATTACGGAAACATTCCACAGGAAAGCTACATCATTCATAATGTTACTTCTGATGCTTGCAAAAGCAGACATCACAAGTACTATTGCTGATACTCAGGGGTTCTGAAAATTTTATTTGGCAGCAGCAGAGACCTTTTGATTCCAAAGGTAAACTACAGTATTTTGCTGTGGTTGAAGAAAAAAAAGTTGTTTACAACATTTTGTACACTAGAAAATGATGCCTAACAGCCAATTTCTTATATAAACAGCATTAACTGTATTTCTCAAAACAGAGCAGTTTGTCATTATTTATGTTTAAATAAGAATCCATTTGTTCTGTATTCATGAGTTGACTGAATTTGTGGACATTGTACTTACTGCGTATTGTCCAGTTTTCAGGTTAGTCATTCCCCAGAGGCTAAAGTCTGTGTATCTGGCATTGTTCTGATCTGTGCTAACAAGGCCAGTCACCCCTGTGGTAAACAAACACAAACCCAGGGATCAAATAAACATTTCTTTTTGAGTGTTGCTTTCAAAGTTATAAAGTAAAAAGGTCACATATTGCTTCATTTTTGTTAGCCAACAAAAATTTCTAAGACATAGAGAAAAAAAATATTGCTGGGAGGAAGCACTTTCATATGACATTTACTAGAGTTCTCATTTGTTTTATGCATGAACTGTTTTTCCTAAAATTAAAAAGAGACAATTGTTCATACAATACTATGAGTATAGAGATCAAATTAATGTGGGTAGCATGGCTCAGATCTTTTGTTGCTGGAAGAATTTGATTAGACTTTGTGGACACTGGAATCTCTCGTTTAAATTTCTAAAAGAGATTTGTGAACGTTTAATATCTATTACATTGCTCTTTAGAAGAAATCAATTATATCTATTATGTTTTGTCTTTTATCAGTATTTAGAAAAAAGTTAAGAACCCGAATTGTAAAAAAACATTAAGACCTGTTAATTATTAAGAGAATCACTCTTAAATATATCTTGAATTATGTTTTTTCTTTTTGAAAACTGAAAAATACGGAGACCACGAAAGCAAAATCACGAGATATGTTTTCAGTATGTTTAAACATTTTACTGAAAAGACTGAAAAAATACTGATTAAGAAAAATACTTTTTGCAGTGCATTCAGTATTCTGCCTATTCCTGTATGTGTTTGGCACAGTGTGTGTAGTTTCCTCCAGGGAGAGGGCTCAGCAGATGGGTTGTGTATTAGAAACAGATTTTCCATCCACAAGCTAGTTGGGACATGCTTTAAATCAAGGACTCTGACCTTTGCACTCCCTGCAAGAGAGGCTGCGAGTTTACCGACATCAACCTCAGAAGAGCTCTTACAAGTCCTCTGCTCACTTTAAAAAGAATCTGAGCGGAGTTGCCAAAACACTCCAGCTTGACACTGCTGTTAAAAACATTACTTGTCATCACATCCTCAAAACTGTGAAGGGCTTAAATGTTGTAATCTGCGATCATCTTATTGATATGAATGTCAAAGCATTATAGGGTCATATTCTGAATGCTTTTGTCAAACATATATCTTTGAATTGGTAAATCGAGAACACTCAACACACCCCAGATCCTGCGGTTTTGCATTCTCACAGTTATGTTGATTCCATCATTCTGAGACACGCCGTCTGCTAACGCTTCACTGAGGGCTTTTGCATATAGCACAAAACCATCATGGAAACAGCCGGCAATAAAATCCATCTGAGGAATAGGAAAACAGAGATTTATTACAGGAAAACATCAAGAAATCTAAAACTACATGTCATCCTGGACAGACATGGGGAGCTTATAGGGTAAGATATGCCAGTGAAGGAGAAATGAGGTGAGGTAAAACTAACAGGGCTGTCCATTGATGAAAAATGTAACTGAATTAATTATTCATTTTGCAGACCTAATTTATCAACTGATATTATAAGAAAGCATCTAAACCATAGAAATATGACTTTCCAATGACACAACTTGCCCAGCTATTAAGACATCCATGGTAAGCTGAATAATTTACCTTTTGCAAGTAAAAACATAACCGTAATTTCAAATAAATGCTAAAAATATCTATTCATTTTTTTATAATTAAAAATACCGTCACGTTATCACAAATGTTCACTCTGACATACAGTGGCATTGCATTAGACAACAATATAAATAATATAAAGTAAATTAAATTCCAATGAAGTTAATGAAGTTTCAAGCTATAAAGCAACGGATTCAAAATTCCTCAGTGACTGTGTTATCTTGAAGAGAACTAACTTCATACATCTACTAAAAATCACCTTGGGAGAGGCTGGTTAAAAGTCATTGCAAAAATAGCTCAGTAAATTTAACATAGTTAGCTCTAGAATTTGTTTGCAGTTGCCAGTTGCTTTCAAATTTTGTTTCTAATGCAATGACATTTAGATATTTTAAGTGTGTTTAAGAGCTTATGCATCCAAATATATTTTAGAGAAACTGCAGACATCGAAACAATTCATGATAGACTAGATTGGTATTATATAATTGGTATAATTATTGCTGGCAGAAATTTGATTTTTTAACATTCTCGTAAATTGCAGTACATTTTAGTATGTACTCAGAGGTTTTAAGGATTCATTTCCTGAATGTTTTCATTTGGCAGCTATGTGTGGATCTAGAGTTTCGGGAAGTTGTTTCCGACTTTTGTCAAGGGGTACAGCTGATTCAGGAAAATGGGACTGACATGAGGAAGCCAAACTTATGATTCAAGTGCTTTTAAGTGTCATATCTGATCTTGCGGTAAAAGGAAACACAGTTTAGCTCCCGAAAGCCTATAGAGCTGAACAGAATGCTCAACATTTTTAAAGGAGTGGGCCAAAAGAGAACTACGCTAGTCTGTACAAATGTTTTGATTAAATCTGATGTGACAGATGGCTGTGCATATATGCCAAAACCTGATCTTGTTTATGAGCAACTCACCATTGAGGGTTCCAATTTTACATTAAAATCCTGCATTGCTCTCTTGTGGAGTTCTTTGCGAAAAGCGGTATACTCAGGGCTGTCTGGCTCCTGGTACGTTACAATGAACACAGACTAGAGAGATGGAGAAAAAAACAGAGAGCTAAGAGTCATGAAAAGAACACAACAAGAAAAAAATAACCCCTAGGCAAATATTCATTTCTTGACACAAGAAGTTGCTGAGAATTTTGCCAACTGTTTTTTTTTTAACTCACAAAAAAATGTAAATTCTGTCATCATTTACTCACTTTCATGTTGACATTGTCTTGTCCTGTGCATTATTCTTGGCTTGTGTGTAATTTAAGCTTAGTGTGAAGGGCAGACTAAATTTTAAGTCATCATTCACTGATAATACTCACTTCCAGAAAGTGGTTAAACTGAATCATTGAGTCAGTGAACAAATCATTCAGACTGGTTTCGTGAACTTTATCAACTGATTCTAAAAATTATTATTACACAAGTTAAATTTTTTCATGCTAAGATATTGCATATCTACACTTACAGTACAGCACATAGCCATATAGACCGTTAATTAATTAAATCTTGTTTCTTTTCAATTTAATTGTATTGAAAATACGTAATTCAAAATGTATCATTTTGTCTGACCATATTTCATGTGGTCATACTTTAAGTATATTACTGTATGATTCATAGTTTTAAGTGTTACATATAATGTGAAGGTGTTCCTTCTACCAGAGTTATCTGTTATTAATATTTTTAATTTTCAGTGTCCATGCATTCAGTTCATAAACAATCAAAGAAACAAACAAACAAATATCATAATATCAAAATATCATAATGTCTTACATTTTCAAAGACTCCAGGGTTTTGACACTGACAACTGCGTTATGACACTGCATTATGATATTGACACCTTGACATTGCATATACATGGTCACTGTCTTTTCATACTCAACCACTTTGTCCAAGTTGTCAGTGTCAAAACACTGGAGCCTTTGAAAATGTAAGACACTTTAAAGTGAGTCATTCTGGAAAATAATGCTCAGGCATTGAATGCTCCATTAATGACAAACTGATGTCCTGAAAGACATGTGGTAGCAAAATCAATTTCTGGGATAGTTCACCCAAAAAATTATTTACTCACTTATTTTGTTCTAAATGCACAAGACTTTGGTTCATCTTCAAAATACAAATGACAATATTTTTAATATTCTCTCATAATTTTTTAAAGATAAAAATGTTTGCTGTAATATTAATTATTAATACTGTAATATTCATATTAATTTATTAAACTCAATGTTCAAAACCCTCACTGTTCAAAACAGTGAAAACATTTATTGAAAGTCTGTGCAATAAATGTCTAGCAACAACATTCAAGCTAAAAAAAAAAGTATAACTTGTTCATCACATTATATGTTGTGTAATGCACATTAAGCTGCCAAAGGAACAGCTCCAAATCAAGTTTAAAAGTACTCTCTAAATGGTCCCTAAGCTGTTTGACTCAATTATCTGTCGATAAACATTTTGTAAAGACTGAATTTAAAAAGCTTGACAACCTTTAATGGCACAAAATTATTTTGATGGCAACTTTCAAGATGGTTTAAGAAAAAAAAGGCAAAAAGGTCTTTTAATAATTAAAAAAAAAGCAATCAATAAAGGTGGTGCTGATGTTTACATTTACACCCAACAACACATACAGATATATAAAGAAAATATAATGTTACATCTTTGTCAATTAAAGTGAGGTGAAGTAGGGGTGGGTGGCCCCAAAGACGTGTATCTGGAGGCCTCATTGCACCCAAGCCTTCTGCGCTTAATTATTTGAAAAAGTCACTTGGTTTTATTGTGTCCATTCAATATTAATTTTAATTGTTGGTTTTATTGTGTTAATTCAAGCATTTTTAATTGTTCTTCCAAAGGTAATATTTTATATAACACAGATTTCATGTTTCTTCAGTCTAGCTGCATTAACCAACCTCAAGAGAAATGACTGCAAAAACACTAATTTAAGTAAATGGAAGCCTAATGGATTATTCACAATCAAAGCAACCGGGAAGGCTTTTCAGCTGAGTATTAGTTAAATTAATAAAACCTGTCAAAACAAATTTGCAAAAACCTTCAAATTTAATTCTGCATTAAAGAAATACATTAACATAAAAAACTAAATTACTCACCTTGAATTATAATGTAAGGTAAAAAAAAACAATTTGAAGCTACTCAGGCAATCTCAAATGCAGACAAATGGGGCTGTTACGCTAAAGCTCAGTGGTTATTATGGGAATTATTAATTATACCTGGAATAGCTTGATGGGGTCATTCCACTGTATCTCTGAACCCTGCCAGGGCACTGGAACATCGCCACTTAAACTCTCTGCAAACACATCAAGGTAGAAGATGGCGTAGTCCTCTGGGTTCTTCACCTCAACCTCAAAGAGCTTCATTATTTGGAAAAACGTCTGTAGAGGCCCACAGATATACACAACTGTAGTAGAAAAAAAGGGGGGGGGGGACACTTAATATAGAAACAAAATGTTTCCTTTTTTAACATAAATATAACTGTTACTCTTATGATATCCTAAATCATTCACATTTTTGGGCTCTCTCCTTCAGTGTAAGTATATTTGAGTTGCCAATTTCATTGCATGTCCCATCAATGTCTGTAACACAAATGGTGTGGGACAAGCTGCGCCAAAGTTTAATACTTAGGGGTTTGGGGTTTCTTGCAATCATTACCAAAAGTATGAGCAACACTGTTGCAAGAATAATTCTGTCAAAATACTGTAAAAATTTAAACATATTTACAGAACAAACTGTAAACTTTAGTTTAAATTTGTAATTTACAAAAAAAGCCCACACTGCTACTGAAACCTGTTTTGTACCTTCAACATATAGGCCTACTGACAACCACCATAATATCATGGGTAGTATAGAGAAAGCCACATGATAAATCACAGTTCATCACAAGAAAATTTTTCACAAGTTGAGTTAAGTACTAACACATAGAAAGTACAACATGTCATATACACACAAATACAAAACACCATAATGTTAACACAAACAAATAATGCAATAAACATTAATTAAACAACATATGTTGTAACATAAAAGCCTAATATACATAACTGGTTAATTATGTATATAATTAAAATAATTATTTAAACAAAATTACATCAAATGTGAAGTTTTAACTTCCAAAAATGGTACATATTTTACTGTAAAATTACATGAAATGTTATTAAATGTTCTATGCATTACATTTTTCCCCAATATAAAAAGGGAACATACCAATTAACAGGTTTTTACTGTATTTCTGCATTCTTTTTCAGTTAAAATTACAAATCATTTTTACATTGATGCTCGCCTTAAAGCACCACTAAAATTTGCTGGATGCACAGATGAAAATGATTTGTGGGCTGCTCCTAGCTCTTAAGAGGATGGATCGAAGCACAGAGGTGTACTCTTCCTTGCTGCATGGCACCATATTGATGCACACGTGAAATCTTCTACATATGTGTGTGTATGTTTTTCTTGGCGTCTACGCTATAGGCATTATTTCCATTAGCAGTGTCTTTCGATACTGTTTCTGCCAGCTCAGGGGCCAGACTCCCAGTTAGCAGACATTTCCTTAAGTGTTAGACCAAAGCTGTCCCCAGTCTGCCTCTCAGCCCCCAAATCCTCAGCTCTTCCAGCATAGTGTAGACAAATGCATGCCAAGTAGTCCTGCTGTCTCCTGGAAGCGCTCCAAGACAAATGTACAAAAAGGCTAGGAAAATGTTCAGCGGTGTTATAGAATTTATAAGGATCTGCCTGGGCCTGGCTGATACAAAGCCCATGAAAACTGTTGGAGAACATTTTATTTCAAAAGAGTCTATGATGAGGTTCTGAAATGCGCTTGCGGTTTTTGCGATTTGTTGAATGTTTGCACTAGATCATTTTGTTAGTTGTGCCAAAATCATTTGTTTGTATTTTGCACTGCGCAAAAGATGCTCAGTGGTGCTTTGTTTATTCGAAATTGTCACAACTGGTGGCAAACAACACTGACGTCACTGTTTTTGACTCTTTGAAAATATATCAAATGAAGGAAAATAAAAGATGTGTTATTGATTCACTCAATCATCACAGACGTGTCTGAATTTGATATGCCCTGAGTTGGATTTTTTAAAAAGGACAGTATAATTCCCTTAATTGCAGTCTTTTCAAGAGTGAAGCATGCACACTCTGGTCTATTGTTTGTGCGCTAGGTGTGTGTTTGGAGCTTAGCATCCCGCATCTGTTATAGATCGTTCAAACGTTTGAGCAACCTAATGCTTGCTCTTTCATACACACACACACACATACACACAAACACACACACACACACACACACACACACACACAAACACACACACACACACACACACACACACACACACACACACACACACACTGTCTCCTATTCAGCTATTGGACATTTGGTTTTAATCTGCTTTCATTCATTTGAGAGGCAAAAATATGTAGGTTTGAGAAATCTAACCTTTAGAAATGTTCTTATCAAGGCTGTCAGTCATTTATGACATCTAATTGTCAGAATGAACTTTTGCCATTATAAAAATATCATTTAAATTATGATTCAGAAACAGATTAATCAGGAAGGCATTATTATTATTGCTCATACTGAAGGATAGGCATTTGAACAACTGGATTTAAGTTTGGCATGTACCTCCTATTTCGTTTGTGCTGCAGATATGAATACACCAAATTGTGCAGCTTGATTTTGCATGAGGGTTTTTTTCGACTTGAACCAGTAAACAAGCACCTAGCAACCACCCAAAACAACCTAACATCACTGTAACATGCTAGGAACCACTCAGAACAACTTTCAGAATCCATATTATTGCGTTTAAGGAACAGATCAAAATTCACATCTTTAGACAGAAATCATTGTCTACAAATAGTAACCACAACCACAAAATCCCACACATCTGAAAAGGTGCATGTGCTCTGACAAAATGAACTGTGGTGCTCATATGGGCAATGAGAGTTTGAATCCAGCTCGCAATATTTTCTGATCCCATTTCCCCATCACTTCCTGTCTCATTGCTATGTGTCTATCCAACAAAGAGGCAAAAAGGCCACAAAAACAAAAAAGGAAGGAGAAAGGGTTTGTGATGACACTTCACAGCCTAAGGCGGATCATTATCTCATCAATGCATGGAATGTGAGTTCACAAACTGAACAAGCCCAAACAACAACAACAACCAAAAACATGAATTAATCTGACCTCAGGGTCATAGCAACTAAACTCATTGAGGAATAATGGTAGAGAGACATTCTGATGTCTCTGGATGTAAACCACTCTTATTTTGAGATGCCTTTGCAATTTATTTCACAGGACTTTTTACAATACGCTTTAAGATTGTCAGCACTTCAAAGAGGATTAAAAATTTTGTATTATTAAAATAATAAATGATCATCCTCACTGAAGGTTATACACATCTAAAATGGGTTATGCATCTATACATATAAAATCTATATAAGACCAATATATAAAAAACCAACCAATCGAGACTGAGACTTTTTCACACAATGTGGTGTGCGTTAGTGCTTTTAAAGTGATCATGCTTTTATAAAACTTAAGACACTTTTCAATTATGTTCAATAAACAGGCAGATATATTAATTATTAATAATCAGAATAAACAATTTAACTAAGTTAAATAGCGACAGTTTTTTTTAACATAGCTGTAGGCTGTTAAAAGTTGTCACATTAACAGAATGTGCAGGTGGAAGGGTGTATTCGCTAATACTCAATATCTAATTTTGTAAATGTCTGCTGAGTTTATTTTTGGTTTGTTTGGGCTCTTATTACTAGTAATTACATAGTTATGACAATGTAATTAATGCATGTTTTAGCGTTTTCGCCCCCTTATGGCTTGTTCCCTTCATAACAATATGCTTAAGCGTGCTTTTAGACCACCAGTCTGACTTTTTATAACTTTCTATACTTTTTTTTTTATTTTTGAGATTGTTGAGAGATGGGGTAGAGGGGGGTAGAGTAGGATTAGGACATGAAATAAGTCAGGTTTCAAACTGCATGGGTGCATTAGCATTAGTCACAAATACATCCACTACACCCTGACACAGCTTGTATTATTAAAACTTTTTTAAAAGCTTATTTCATATTGGATTCATTACCTTAGCATTACTGAAGTTAAATCCAGAACAAAAGGTCATACATGGCGCTGTCTTGCAATATGTTAATAAATGCATCTTACCAGTGAGTACAAGACATGGCTAATCGGGATCTGCGAGCAGCCAATCAAGCTAACAATAAAACAGCAACTGCAAGCAATTAGCCATAAAAGTGTTCTAAATGTTCACACACTATAACAGGGTAGTTAAATGTCAATCTAGGTATGTTGAACTGCTCCCAAAGACTACTAAACGATAAGGTAAATATTATCAGATAAAAGTCATGTGCTGATGATATCGCTTATTTTGGTGACGTACTTACTTTAGTAAACATAGGCTACAGTACTAATAAGCCAAACATGACAGACTGAGGTTATGATCAGAGCAGTAATCTGGGGGCTGTCTAGTAAGAGTATAAAACTGTACATCACTGTAATACAAACTTCTTTCATTTTTTTATCTATTGATGTTGAGGGATCATATTCTAAGTATTCTTTATCGACCACTGCCAAAGACGTGGCTGTAAATGACAATTACGTCTTTGTTAAAAGCTGTAAACAGCGTGGGGCTTTCCTTTGCCTTGCATGTTCAAAGGAGACACTGGAAGACATGGATTTGTGTTGCCATGGCAGTGTGGATTCAGCTACGAAAGTCATTGATCTGACTTATTTAGACTAAGGGATGAATACTCCCAAACTCACATAAATACTACACTTTTGATGAAGACACTTAGCATAGAACATGAAAACATTCTTCTTATGACTGGATTTGTAACATTATAATGACTAAAACTTCAGACTTGAGCCTTTTATGTTGTGCAAACCTGTTTCGTAAACTATGAGGAATTCCAAATCATGAATCATTCAGACATTTTAAAACAACTAAACTGCAAGTTCATGAGTAGAATGAGGTTGCGTTTAGGTCAGTGCATTCAGGCTGCGTGCAGAAAGCATTTCCCACATCTGATATTTCATGGAAAACGACTTAACTGGCAAATACAATGCCATCAGTCAATTTTTTACAAAAATCATATTTAAGGCAACTGAAATACAAAATGGGAAACAGTGACACCATCTAACCAGTAAATGTGGTCTGATACTGAATGGGCTGCATCTTGCCTGCCAGCTGCAGCTGTTTTCAGCTTCTAACCAGACAAAATCTTCTATTGATTTTATGTGTCACTGAAATCCAAAGAGCTGCACTGCGGAGATAATAAACTTATCAATATTAAATATTTTGTGCTTATGTCAGTGTCTGGGTTGTATCTTAAATATGTCCGCAGTTCAACAAGTTTTATTTAACAAATATTTGTCATCACAGAAACTAGGCACGTGCAACACTGGTGCCCCGTCAAAAATGCAATGTATAACGCCCCATTTAACTTACCCTACCTAAGTGGAAATATCTGAGCAACTTTCACCTGACAAAACATCATTATTTGGTACAGCTCTACAGTCAAAGAAACACTGCATATCAATTCACAATTGTCCTGATGCTGGGAACAAAAACTTTAGTTACATCTGATATCCAGGAGGGGTGAATTTTTTTTTTCCATGCCTAAATTAAGATCAAGGCAACTTTACGTGTATTTATTTTTTTATATTTTTACATGTATATATTTAGCAAGCGATATGAAAAAACAATAGTGAAAGAGATATATATATAAAGGTCTAAATGTGAAAATCTGTTTATGTGTTTCAACACTCCTTTATTACCGAGTGCTTCTTCTTCTGAGGACTCTCATCTAAAATTTTCGTTGTCTAAAAGAACAAAAAATGGTGAAATAAAACATTATTTAGTTGAATTATTCAACTGTGATATCATCATTTTAGAGTAACAGCATTTGGCCTTTCTTAACATCTGCATATAAACAAAATCTAAGAAATCTGGACTTAATGCATCATATCCTTCAGTATCGTTACACAATCAGTGCTGACGCACTACAAAGTGACCAGCTGTGTGCTTTCTTGTTTACTATTAAATATTTTTTAGAAATTAATAAAAGTGCATTAATATATTGTAATGTTTAATATATTGTGCTGTGTGAATCCTCAGAGACTTAAATAAAAATAAAACACTAATATCCAGAGTGTAGACACAAAGATCTCAGTGACATACATAATGTGCTCTCCTCATTCCATGCATTATTGCAGTTCTGCCACAATAATTATGTTTGACAGCTCAAAGGGTTATGAGAATGTCAAGCACTGTAACAAAGCAAGGAATCAAGCCACACTCTTGAAAATAATGAATTTCAAGAGTTCTCTGCATCACCTTAAGTTCAGCAGAGAACCCTCTACTTATCAAGAATCATTTGTCTCAATTAACACAAAAAAGAACATTGGAGTTTTGGTTTCTGGGGTCTTTGAAACACCAGTTCATGTGTGGTTTTGTAAGGAATTTAAAAATGTATTCCATTGTTTAAGAAATCCCTTTTTTTTTTTTTTTTGCTTAACAGTATCTTTTGAATTCTGCCTACACATTTCAATAAGTTTCTGTTAAAGACATTTTAAGAACTGTAAAAAGAAGTGCTTGCTGTACACAAGGCGTCCAAAGATGTTGACTACATTGCTTTATTAACAGTGAATAGGGTGCATGCCCTCCTGTTTTGGTGGTGCTGTAAATAACTCACACAGGGCACCACAGGGCCAAAAATACAGCCCGGGGGAACACAGGTGGTGTCAGTCCTAAACCAAAGCTATCAATGCCTCATTGTAGTCTTCAGATTTTAGATATATTGGATCAAGAATATCAATGTGGTTGCCGTGGAGGAATGCTTTAAGCAATCACACAAACAGCTTTATTGATTAAAGAAGGTAAACCATGTGCGTGTGTGTGTGGGCGGGAGGGGTAACAGTGACCGAAACAGATAGTAATATTGTGGTATTTTGATGTACGGTATTTTCCAATACCCATATGGTGCTATTTCTTTGAAGTATCATGTGATGTAGCCTACTAATGTACAATAGGACACAGTACGAATAAAATGAATAAAATGCATAAAATGCAAATAAACTGAATCTAAATGTGTATTTTTATCTTTATAACAGAAAGTTTAGACAAAATTTCTATATAAATAAAGCCTTATTGTAGAATTCTGAATTATATTGTATATGAACACATATACTGTATTAAATATAGCCTACTGCCATGTAACATAAAAAGGTTTATGTTACTGTTTAATGTGGTAACTTCTAAATTAACCTTACATGAAAGTCATTTCTTAACTGTCAGTTTGGGTAAAAATAAAGTTAAACCGACACATTATGCATATGTAGGCTATATATGTGTAGCTATATATTGTGTTTCTGACTGAACATTTTTGTGGGGTACAGTATAAATCAGATGGAAATGTTTCCTGTATTCATTCCTGTACTTTTGACTTGGCCATTGCGTAATTTAAAATACATTGATCGGAGTGGAGTAAAAAAGAACCACTGTATTGCAATGATTTGCATTTTTTTCTTTCATTTTAGTGGCTTAAACATAGTGGCTAATCGAATCTTTGTCGAACTGAATCTAAACTTACTTCTCCCGTTGTCCTTTATAAATGTGATGATGTCTTTATAATTGAAAGTCTGCGGATCTTCGTAAGGGAAAGCCTCCACGGTGATGTTTTCCTCTCGCAGAAGTATGTAAATGCCCTCGGAGAGGAAGTAATGAGGTCGGTCGTCTTGTTTGAGGTCGTGGAAGATCATCAGCGCGCGACTGCTCCAGTTAAAATACCCGTGCAGATAACTGACAAAGTCTCCGAGTTTCGTGGTGGTCGGGCCCGTCCTGAAGATAGTTTTAAACTCGTCCGACTTATCAAAGCCATACGCTGGTCCTCCCGCGGTTATCAGGGGGAGCTTCCAGTGGGACGCGAACCGTCCGACGGACGCGACCGAGTACGTGCAGCCGGGTCCGATGAACGCGTCTGGTTTGTTGTAAAGTTTTGTGTCCACGGCGATAATCTGCGCCTCGATTTCGGAGCAAGAACCAGAGGAATCCTCTGTGCTGTAGTTCAAGAGGTTGATGGTGTGTCCCCTTAAAAGTCCGCTCTTCTGGATTTGCTCTTGCGCCATCCGGATCGCGGGAAGGACGCGCGGCGATGCCCACGAATACTTCAGATTGTCAGGCAGCATCACCGCTACGGTAATATTCCCGTTTTCTGCTCTGCATCCTGGTACGAGTACGTATATAAGCAGCGCAATGAAAAAACTACATCCCATCTTAAGTCCCGATCCCATCTTAAGTTGACAAACAAATAGTGTAAGCGCGCCAGGTAATAGGATTTATTCTTCTCAAATCAAACTTCTACGAGAAAAATCCACTGTTAAATAAAGAGTAGCCTACGATCCATTCGTGGCGCCTTTCTCCCTTGTAGTCCAACTAAATTGCTTGACAGAGACTCCTGGTGCTTTATGTGATGGACTCCTCGGTGAGAGTCAGCGCGCTTGTGCTCGTGTGTGAAGAGCCAGATGAGCGCAACTTCACCGCGCGCGGCCCTCGCGCTGCCCCTACACGTCATGACAGCTACTAACCGATCCTCTAGTTAACGGCTCCCTCTGTCTGCAGGTCAAATATATTCTCCTTCAGTGAGTTAGGGTGAATTTCACTATTGAAAATATTCATATTCAGTATATGAATTTCAGGGCTTTATCACTGTACGACTGTTTAAAAGGTAGGGATTCTAAATTTCCCTTGCTGTATTGCGTAGGCTACTTATGTGCTTTTCACACTTGGCTCCCAAACTCTGGAATAGCCTTCCTGATAACGTTTGGGGTTCAGACATAATCTCTGTTTAAATCTAGATTAAAGACACATCTCTTTAGCCAAGCATTCACATAATGTATCTCATAACCTTGTATTCCAGTTACATCTTGTCAAATGTACATTAACATTCTTTTGCTTGGGTTGAACACATCATTTTTTGCTTAGTTGGAGTCTGTTTCTGCCACAGGATGCCAATCCTGAGATGACCGAACACCTGAGAAGAGATGATGCCAACCCTCAGACAACATACAAAACTACCAAATTTTGCTATAAGTTTGATTGCAACATATAATCATTGCTGTTAAGTGTTCACCGTCTGTTTGATTACATGACATTAACTAACTGCTTGATTTTTACCGTAGCCTACATTTTTGCCATATGGACATCAACTTGAGATAGTCACCACTGATAAGCTATTACTAAATATAATGTAGAAACTTTAATTTTCTGTAAAGCTGCTTTGCAACGATTTGCATCGTGAAAAGCGCTATACAAATAAACTTGAATTGAATTGAATTTGATCACTCAATTAGCCTAAACAAACTTTTTTCGACTCATCAATAAGCCAAGGAGGAAATGATTAAAGCATTTTTAAAAATGAAAATGCTTAAAATTTAATGGAGGTGGGTTGGGGTGGTGATGACATAGCTATTCATTGGGACAAGTAAATTTGAATATCACAATAAATTCCTGCAGAAACTGTAAACTTTAACTGTATTACTATAGCCTACAGAACATCATCTAGCTAATGGTTATTTTAGGCTTAATTGTATAAACCAAAATTAACGTTTTGAGAATATTATGGGGATAAAAAGCTGTTTGATGGGTAATGGCTGTAGATTTCTGAATTATTTTTAGAAGATAAATATATGAAAATTATATGAAAGTCTGAGACACGAAATGTCAAAATGTGCTACATTACAACCTGCCTTTATATTTAATTATATGTATATTGGCATTCAGGTTTATATTCTGCATTTTACAGTACATTTTGTACATGTTACTTATACACTACAGTTGTTAGGAGCATGTTGGTACCAATACATTTGTGCATATGTTAATGTGACATTTTTTTCTTTAATCAAATGGTGATGGTGGTGAGGAAGTAACAATTTGCAACAAAAAGAGATCAAATCCCTCTTGAACAGTAAACAGTGGAATTGCCATTTTATATGCTGCCAAGAGAGGTCAGACAAGTTCATTTGTAACTAGGGAGGACCATTATCACAAACACACGCACACACAATCCAAAATCTCAGAAATAATAAACTACACTTTAAAAAAAAATCACTCGTTAGATCACTAGTCTGAAGTCAAAATTCATGGAGGGATTAGACACTTCACATCATTTTCAGGTCTTTTAAAGAATTAAAACAGCACTTCTGTCATCCAGAATCAACAAATACTCCACTGATCTCAAAGAGATGGAAACTGCAGCATGTTTGCCATGAATCCACTTTCATCCAAGGCCAACCCAGATGCATAACCTGGTGTCAAGAGCGCAATCTTGGACATTAAGCAGTGGAAAAAGCAGTGTGGTCTGATGAGTCAGCTCTCATCCAGTTTCATACATTGGGAGAAAGTCAGAAGAGGCCTTCAGTTCACATGCTCATCCACTGCTGCCCCAAGAATCGCCAGATTAAAATATTTGAACCTTTAGGGCAACTTCTGGAGCACAGAGTGCAGAAAAGTTCTCCGCCTTTTTTCACAGAGACCTCAGGGTCCATTTAAAGGTGCTGTATGTAGGATTTTGACTCTACTAAAGAACAAAAATACCATAATATGTTTACAGATATTTAAGAAACATGGTAAGTTAACATACTTGTTTATCTGAAAAACAATACTACAGTCAGTTATTCTCCTTTGAAAGTGGTTCTCAGCTGGATTTACACTGAACATCAAGTGGTGGCCCAATCCAATACCGAACATTCATGCTATGCTACTCAAATGCTGCTGTCATTAAAGCAAAAAAGGAACAAACCAAATGAAGACATATAAGAACAGCATATATTCAAAATAGAAATCTTTTCTAACGATGCAAGTCTTTACTATAACTTTCTATAAATTTAACACATCCTTGCTGAGTAAAAGTAGTAATTTCTTTAAAAAAAAAATAGAAAAGAAAATATATGAATAAATGCTGTTCTTTTTACCTTTTTATTCATCAAAGAATAGTGAAAAAAGTGCCAGGTTCCAAAAATATTAAGCAATATAACTGTTTTCAACACTGATAATAAAACAGCATATTAGAATGATTTAGAATAATAATAGCTGATGAAAATTGCATCACAGGAAAAAAATAAATATAAATTGCAATATTAGTTCACAATATTACTTTTTTTCTGTATTTTTGAATTTTGGCTGCCTTGATAAGCAGAAGAGACTTAATAAAAACATTAAAATTCTTACTGATCCCAATCTTCTGAATGGCAGTACACACACACACACACACACACATACAAACACACACACAGTATATATAAAATTTAACCTTTAATTCAAATTCTGTTGATAATTTTTAATCAGAAATTATGTAGACATATAGTGTTGTGAAAATGCATTCGCCCTCATTTTGATTTCTTCTGTTTTTGTGTATATCACATACCAAATTGTTTCAGAAATGAGAACTAAACCTAACATAAAACAAAGGCAACCTGAGCAAACACAAAATACTGTTTTAAATGATCATATTAATTATTTTACCTTTATTAATTGTCTTACCTAGTAACACACTATGCCAACGGTGAAAGAACTTTCAGAAATGATGAGGAAGAAGCTGATTGTATTACATTCTGGGAAGGTTTATCCAAGCACAGCTGGATTATGCAGCAGGACAATAATCCAAAGCAGAGGAGTAAGTCCTATGAATGGCTCCAAAAAAAGCAAAAGTAAAGTTTTGGAGTAGGCTAGTCAAAGTCATGACTTGAACCTAATTGAAACACCGTGGCAGGACTTTAAGTTCATGGCTGAAAACCCTCCAGTGTTTCTAAACTCTAGCAGTTCTGCAAAGAAGAGTTGGCCAAAATTCCAACACAACACTATGAAAGACTTATCTTCAGTTATTGCTGCTACAGCGGGCACAACCATATTTTAAGCTTAAGGGGGCAAATAGTTTTTCACATGGCTGATATTTTTCCCTTTTTTCGTTTATTCTTGCCTTTGTTTTATTTTGCATTTCATCTGAAAATCTAAAACTATTTCTTATGAAATACACACAAAAAGAAAAAAAAGAATCTGGATGGTGGCAAAAACATTTTCACATCACTATATTTTGCATACCAAAAAGACTACAAGATGTGATTACAAAATTTGTCATTTTATTGTTTTGCACAATGTACCAACCAGGATAATTTTGTGTTTTGGGACACAAGTTATAAGATAGTTCATTATTGTTTTTCTGATCTCCACTCAATGGTTTCTGACTACTGAGTGGTCTTGGGCAGCCTGTAGACACCAGTGGACACAATAAGCTGGTGGGCCCTGACTTTCTTCTGCAGGAAAGCCTGCAGCTCATTCACATCCATCTCAGTGACCCCAGATCCTGCGGCCACAAACATTCGCAGCATGGAGTGAATCCTCTCCAAAGTCATGCTCTCCAGGTTAGTCAGCATGGCCTGAATGTAAGCCCAGAACAGCTGAGAAATAAGGGAAAACAGTTTAGCATTGTTTTAGCATTGCATGGCAAATAGAGGTCCTGAGCAGTGTAACATTATTGCATTATGACAACAGTTGTAAATATATAAATCACCTGTAGTTTCTCTTCTCTCTGCTCAGACTGTGTTGCGGTGTTGGAGTCTCCCTCTTCATCACTGTCTATAAGCATGACACTTCTGTCTGATCTCTCTCTGCAGGAGCTTGTCTCCTGCACAGTATATCGACCTCCGGCTTCCTCTCGCAGCACGCCCTGCTGCTGCCACAGTGCCAACTTCCTGCGCACCATCTCTTGTGGCACACCTAGGACACTACTCAGCTCTTCCAATGTCCATGTGCCTAATGAAGGAAAACAAATATTAATGGGACTTCAAGGCAAGCCAACAAATAATCAAGATTGTGGCATTCATTCGCACACTAGGTAGTGCACATGCTCATAATGCATAAGACTGCTGCAGGTATATTTTTCTAGGTCAAAACCTGGAAACCAGTACAGGGAAATAAGGTATCAAAGTATTTTCATGTTTTATTCTACTACATAAAATACACCAGTAATAACGTTATTAACAAGTGCAACTAAATGTAACTCTAGATGTTTTCAGGGATATTACGCGATATCAAGCCAAACAAGAAAAACAGTCTAACCAGTTGTCCGCTTTCACACACTTTTTGTGTTTCTAATCAAAGTTTTGCAAACTTTTTTACCTCAAGCTTTCAGGGCAAATGTTTTTTAAACATGGTCGGAAGCATAGCGATGGTGACATTGAACCTGATTGTATTTAGGCTTCAAAAAGTTATGTTCATTTGTGAAGATTATCACAATGAACAAAATGTGTAGAGTCATCATCAAATTTTGCTGGTCACAGAGCTATTTTTCCAATGGAAAAACCCTATTAGGTTTTCTGTTGAGGGAACCAGCGGTTGGCCTATTTTGGTTTGAGTCTGGTCTGTGTCTGATCCTATTCCCATTGATTTCTCCCAAATAGTTCCATGTTGCATAAAGTATTAAAATCCTAGCAAAGTCTCATAAAGTCATCACAAGTCAGAGTGTATTGACTGTAATGTTGTTCACCCAAAATGAAAATTCTGTCAGATTTTCAAAAGATTTCAGTGAATAATGACTTTCAGTCTGCTCTTCATACAAAACTACTGTATGATAAAACAAAGCTCAGAATATTTTGCACAACCTTTATAGTACTTTTTTGTCATTTTTGGAGTTGATTTTCACTTTATGTGGAAAATAGCAGGCATTTAGGTAAATAAATTTCATTGTGTTCCACAGAAGGTTATACAGATTTGGAACAACCTAAGAAAAAATATTTTGGTGAATTAATTCTCCACACCTTTGTCCTGGAAGTGTAAAATGATGGCAGCGTGGATGGGAGTCACTGTGAGGTTTGCGATGGTTCTGTCCTCCAGCTCCACATCCAGCGTAACAGAACCCAGGTGAGGCTTCCACCTCAGAGTCCTCATGGCCTGCAAAATAAAAAGAAAAAAGATTTTGGATATCACTTTAGTATAGGGACCAATTCTCACTAATGGCATATTAGAATGCCTATTATTAACATATTGGCTGTTTATTAGTACTTATAAAGCACATATTATGCATGACCATATACTATATCCCTAATCCTACCCAATACCTAAACTTTACAACTACCTTACTAAATATTAACAAGCAGCAAATTAGGAGTTTGAGGCAAAAGTCATAGTTAATGGTTTGTTAATAGTGAGAATTGGACTTTAAAATAAAGTGTGACCAGCATTTTCAACAGAACATTGGGATAAAGAAAAATCATCAATGGCATGATTTGGAAATGATTAAGAACTGAAGAATCTAAACAAACTCTTGTCACTGCATTGGGTGAACACTTGATGCTCAACATAGTATCTGGGTACTACAACAAAACCAGCTGAGAACCAATGGACTGGGAGTACCTTGAGTTTTTCAAAGCGGTGTGTGTAGTCCTCCATGGCTTTAGAGATGACCGCAGGCAGTTCCATCTTCTCCTCCTTCAGCTGGGGCCAGAACTCAGATGAGATGATCATGGAAGACAGCGGTAATGTAGACTGCTCCTCTACAGGAAGACGACTCTCTTCCTCTCGAATATTAGCGTTGATCCGCCGAGAGTCTGCTACATCCTGCAGAGAAAGACAGACACGTTCAGTAATATAAATAGCTCATGTAATGGAAGTAAATCCATTTGAGGTCACATATCATGATAACAGGATGACGGATAACTAAGAGAAGTAAATATGTGGACTAGAGCTGAGAAAAGCGCGAAGCATACCTTTAACATCACCTCACAGTAATGCATGTGGGACTCGCCAAACCTCAGTTTCAGCAGCTCTACGTTGCGAATCTCTCTATAAAAACAAATACAGAGGGAATTAAAGTGCACAAGTACTGTACATATTAAAAACCTGGTAAACAAACAGCACTTCTCATTCTCTTTCGCTTTAAAATGTCTTTGATCCTTTGTTATAGATGTACATACATGTCTTAAAGCTACAGCAGCAAAAACGATTTGAGAGGATGATAAATACAAAAACTGACAAAAAGTATGATATGACTGCTTTAAACCAAAACAAAGTTATTAAGATGATTCAAGAACATTAAGTGAAGGATTATTGAGAGAAAAGTGTATATGTTCATGTGTGCAAGGTGGGTTACCTGGCTGTGTTGTAGTTGAGCTGATGCAGAAGTCGGTCAGCCAGTACAGTCTTGTACTCATTAATGAAGATCTCTTTACTTCCATAAATGCTGACCAGCAGACTGATGATGTCAGAAGAGCGCCGTTTAGAGCCAGTTTTATCTACAGAGAGAAAGACAGTGAGAGAGACCTGAAATGTTGATTACCTGTAAGGACCCAAATTTCTGTGACTACAGACTGCTTTGACTTGTATGTATCCTGTATTCTACATAAATGCGAAAGGCTGGTAAATTTGACAGTAACATTCTACCAGAAATATCTTAAATTGGTCATGAAACTGCATTTAGCATTATTTACTTTAGATATTAACACTAATTATATTTTTATAAATTAAAATAAAATAAAATAAACAGCTGGCAGTTAACACTAACCTGTGAGAGCATCAGTGGGATCTGGGGTCCAGTCCTCTGGATCACTCCCCTCATCTTCACTATCCTGTGTCTCCAAGGTAACAGGGTCAGCTCGAGAGAGCTCATTGGCTAGATCAGTACAACCCTCTGCGTCACCTGTCAGACTGCCCACTATTTGACGCACAGTGTCCTCACGCGTCCTGTAATTTCCAACATTACAACAAAGAATTAAATACTTCAGTATTTACAGTATTTCAGGTTTACAATCAAGCACAACTATCTTGAGACACGCAACCCCAGTGACCTGAGATATCTGCGAATGGGTTGGCAGGCCACTTGCAAGATCACCATAGAGGGGTCGAGCTCTCTTAGAGCTTTGATGGCAGAGATGTAAACAGTGATAATGTCAGATGTGTGGACTCCTGAAGTGGGAAAAGAAAACATGATGAAAGTCAAACAATTTTCACACATGAGTATTTAGCAATGTCCTGAATCACTGACCTGGATGCAGCAGTCGTGTTTCAAAGGCTGATTTGAGGGAGGCAAGAAGCTGCTGTCTCTGATTGGTCCTTTCCAGACAGAACTTAAGATCCTCAATGGCAGGAATAGACTCTGGAAAATCTGCACCAATTAAGCAGAAATAAACTATTTCCCATGAAACAACCAAGATGAGATTACATGTAGCCTGCTGCATAAATGGAGTTTTGTTCTCACCTCGTATGATGCTGAAGAGCTCATCGATCCTCATGTTTACGTAGATACGGCAGAAGAACTGGTGCATGTGACAGTGCCAGCGCTGGAGGACAGCATTGGCTGGCTGACCCCTTGTGCCATCTGTAGGTGTGCCATTATTGCCTACCTCTTCCACCTTACTGGCAAACACCCTGCTCAGCCATCCCAAAACCTGCCCCAACCACTGGAAACAGAGATTTATTAGAGTTATTTAGATGAGCGTCCATCAATAAGATTAAACACAATTTCTTAATTAACATTATTTTTAATGGACACTTTAAGCTTGAATATTAAAATGTAAAAACAAAAACCAAATCCACCGTATGCTTGAAGCTAATTAGCTCAAAATCTTGCTTATGATCACCAATGAAAACAAATGACTAAAAACATTTAATCAATTTATGTTATGATTTTGGCAGCTTTATATTTTACAGTACTGTTTTGTAGGCACAAATTATATAATTATGTCCAATGACTAGATAATAACTATGTAATATCACTGATTCTAAACTCAATTTAAACGAGTTACCTTGTATTACTCAGGACTTTCTTGGTTAAGTACATTTTATATGAGCATAGTTTAAAATTAAGTGCAGATATGATTCTTACGATTTCTTAACAAATCAACCATTTTAAATAGAAAATTACTCACTAATTTGTGTAGTAGAATAAAGAAATTATATATTATCTTCTTACATCTAGACAAACCCTACCCCATATTTATGGGGTCTATTACATACGACTGCTGCTCATACTTTGGGTTTGGGATCCGCTGAACATCCCCAAACCTGTAGTGTTTTTACACATCTATAACTTTTCAAAAGATCAAAAGTTAATGTAATGATATAAATTCATATAAATTTAAATCATTATTTAAACCTGCCACACATCAGAATTTCCACACACTTCTAGTCAAGTTGGCCGAGGTTTTGTGTTGACAAATCAACCTCATTTCAAATCTACATGGATCAAGTTACACATTTCGGACTCTTGATGGAATTTTTACATAAATTTAAATCCTTGTGCTTAATTCTAAGCATCAACATTCGAGATCATATAAAATTAAACGTCTTCTGTGTAGCTGGATGAAAGGTGTGTACATCATTGAAGTCTGTGAGAAAAGAGCTCTCGTATTCTCCTCTGCAGCGCTGCTCCATCCTCTGCTCTATCAGCTGGTGCAGGATACTGGTCACAGCCTCTGCGCTCACACGCTCCAACAGCTGTAGTGTGGAGCTGAAATGAACGAAGACAAGACATTTATGAAGACATTGTACATACTAGCAATCCACTTCTCCAACAAAGTCACATTGGGATATATGAAAGGCAACAACGCTGCTTGTGCTATTTTTGAAGAATATATCACACAATATGCAAATATTCTGCATGAGTGGAATAATGAAAAAATGCAAACAGCTCAACTTGACCTTCTGTAATAAGTGTGATGAATGAGCCTGAACTAATATCACCCATTATCAACATCTCTTGACTCATTTGATCAGACTGGCATAACACATCATAACATTTTTACAAGAAAAGAAAAGAAAAGAAAAGAAAAGAAAAGAAAAGAAAAGCTGGATTAAAAGTAGGGTTGGTCAATATGCATTTTTACAATAATACAGTAATTGTTGTTTTAATAACGTGCAAGCTGACATTATTGAGAATATCACTCATTTTACAAAAAAAATTTAAATAAAAACACGTGATGTATTTGATATTCTTCCAATTGTTACTGTTTTGCAGTAATAGCTGTGGATGTCTATGAATGTTAGCACACACATTCATGTTTTATGCTACTGAGTATATAAGAATTTTGAAGTTAACTTTTTGAGTCCATTTCATTAGATAAAATATTGTAAATACTCCTATAAATAAAATCCATAGCACTATTGTCTGTTGTGATACTGATTCAGATGTGAAACTAAAACATTTTGCACTAAGCACATTGCTTCTCCTGTTGTTGGAATCAGAACATCTCTTTTAATGTGTAAAATATAACATACTATATAAAATACTACTCGGAATACAGCATGCTATTACAATCTGTTTTGGAAAGCTTGTTAGTAGTAAACAGTTTATACTGTATAATATGCTGCATGCTAGTTTTCCATTCCAAACATTGCCACAATTTAACTTATACAGACAAACAGCACTCTTACACCACAGCAACATTATGTAAGTAATGACTAAACAACAAAGGAAAGGGCAGGATCTGTAGTATTATCAGAATGGTACTTCTCTTCAACTCACAGTATGTGGCTGAGCTCTTGAAGCTGCTCTAGAGCTTCCTGACACCAACACAGGTGAGGGAGGACGGCACAGCCTGGGCACAAACCGCCTTCATCATGTTCCGCTGTGCCCTCCTCAGCCTCCACAGCTTCCCCTGCCTGACTCATGTGCACAGAGAATGTGCGGCTGTAAAACTCCAACACACGCTCTTGCAGCACAGGTGGAGGGGAAAACAGAAGAATGGCACGAATGACAGAGAAAGCTCTCTCTGTCAGACCACGGGCCCCTGGACCAGACAGACCCCCACGGCTCTCATCCTGCCATGAGCCCAGTCTCTCAAGACCATCTTGAAAAATAAAAGAGGGAAAATAAGATTAACACAGTAGACTCAAGAAACACTGGACAGGATGAATCTCGCAAAGAAAAATCAGGTCACAATTCCCCCTAAAATCAAAAATAAAAATGATAAATAATACATTAAGACATCAGAACTTTTTAGATTTCACATTATGGAAATTGAAAATTCAAAGAAAAATATCTCAGTGTCTAGAAAAAAAACAAGGAGTTGTTTTAACAACCCTTAAAAGTTTGAAAATACAACTTACTACAGAACTACAATATGAAAATAACCTTTACTGAACCCTCTGATCACAATGCAAAAAAGTGATGTTTTTCCTCAGTATTTTTGTCGTTTTCTAGTTGAAATGTCTAAACATTCATAAATCAAGATACATTTACTGGTTTTCAGTTGATCAAGTTTATAATTTGAAGTTTTCATACCTCACTGACAGATACTTATTTGTTCTAGTTTTAAGCATAAACTCACTTAATATTGTTCTGTTTCTCAACCTTCATATCTTTATTTTGCAACTCAAGTAAATGTATAAGGATGTTTAGATATTTGTTCTGGAAAACAAGAGGAAATATTCTCTCTTTTTTTTGTGTGGTGCATGAAATATTCCTAATGCCACGACTTTATGAATTTAAGACTTTCAGCTCTAATTTAAGACCTTTTAAAGCCTTAATTTGTGGAAGAGTGTATTAAACATTTTGAGAAAATTTTAAGACCTGCAGGGCCATCTAGAGGGCTCTGCAAACTTCTAAGGGGTTGACAGGATGACTTATTATTACAGGATGAACATTATTAATTTGCATTGATATTATTATGCATTAATATATTAAAACAAACATCTTAATTTAAAAAAGCACAGGATCATATTTAATTTTCCCCTCAATAACTAATGTTTTTATTGAAAAATGTACAATTCTTTAAACCTGAACTGAATTGTGGCTAATTTGCCTATATTAACAATCCCAGTTTACATCAATAATACTTATTACTAGAGAGAAAGAGACATCTTGATTTTTGTGTTTCAACCGGGAAGACAAAGTACACTTTATGTAGTTTAGTGTAGTTTGTATAGTTTTTCTAATAAAATGAAGTCAGCTATGACAAAACTGCAACAATAAGAAAACACTATACCTGTCTAACATCTGTTTTTCAAATACACAAAGGCTGTTAATATGCTAATAAACATTTTAATAAAACAGTTGCCACCGAGTAGGGTGTGACATACCGAGGAAAGGTTGGAGCTCTTGGAGAAGGTTTCGGAAGGCTTCTAGTAAAGCCTTTGCCCTGTCCCTCTCCTGTGACTCTCCCTCTGGCTGCTTGAGCCCCGTCCAGAACTCTGGAGCAACAGAAGTAGTCAAACGCACCTGCAGAGTCTCCAGGAGCCAACCTTCCACATACTGCCCCAGTCCATGTACACCCAGCAGGGCCAAGGCTTCAGAGAGAACCTCATCGGTCGCAACATTTGGTGGCACAGGAGACACCTAGAAAGTTACCTTTGGGTTTCAGCTTTTGGCACTCAGAGGTACTTCATAAATGCTGTAACCATGTCTAAGTACCAAGGCATTTGTTTGTTAATATAGCTACCATCAGAAGCGGAATTTAGTTTAAATTTGGATCAGAAGCGACTTTAGCATTCGTTTTTACCGCCTAGTTACACTGTAGTATATCTAACACTCACCAGTGCAGATGTCACTGTGTCCCAGGCTGCTGAAAGTCCCTGCGGCATTGACTGCGCCTCGTTCATTCCTCTCTCAGGCTGTAAACAATAGACATATATCCTGGGATACAAGAATAATGTTCTGTGCCGTTACCATACGTGGATTTTCATTTTAATTCGTGACTGTTTAGTCCAAAATCACATGATCAAAGCCATTTAAAAGATCCTCTTTAGATATTACGCCAACAAATTATAGCGCTCTTCTTCAAACGCCCGTCACTTGCTGATGACGACACGTTGACGTTGTTCGTAATAATAATAAAAGTAGTAGTCTTGTGGCATTGAATAAATAAAGCATTAAAAAACAAAAATAAAATAAAAAATAAAAGTAGTAGGAGTAACGACAACAACAACAACAACAACAACAATAATAATAATAATAATAATAATAATAATAAATAATAATCATAGCTACAGGTAGTGCGCAGGTATTTGGCACTATCAGAGATGAATATATAAATGTATCTGATGGTATTGTTTCTGTTGTTGTTTAGATTTTTAATAATGAAAACTATTTTTATACAACTTTATCTTAAATTCTAAAATAAAAGTCTAACGGAAACCGACGTGATGACACTTCTTGAACGTTCCCATGGAAACAGGAGGGAGACTTGACTTAACCGCTTCTGGGCTTCTGGAATGTTTTCTTTAAAGTTACTCCCCTCGCAGATGAGTTCCATTTAACGCCCGGTAAAGTTCGTGGCTTGCTAATTCAAGCAAGAATCTGACTCAGAAGGTACAACCAGCACACAGACTTCAATGCTAAGGTGCATGAAACGCTCTTAGTGATTAAACTAGTGCAGGCGGGCCTCTTCTTGTAGTTAGCGAGCTAGCCTGCTAATCAGAATGACCCAGCAAGGAGCTGCGCTGCAAACCTACAACAATGAGCTTGTCAAGTGTAAGTAGCCATCGACCAAGATGTATGATTTTGCTTTCGGGGGAACATAACGTTAGATTTTCTTTTTGATATTATTTTCTTCTAGTTGTATGTACTTGTCATAGGTAGAAGAAACTTGTATGCAGCTCGTCTACGGTGACATTTGTAGTCATTATACTTGCTTAGTAGTGATTAGAAGACTAGTGCGACACCTGTCATCCTGTGCCTTTCTTCTTTTCCCGAAAGAAAAGCTTTTATAACTAACTGAGGGCAAAGAAGACGTGTGTTTTTGTGAGAGACATAAAAATGGTGTCCTTTAAAGCTTCAGTTGTTTAAAAAAAGGTATTTGGACACGTGTATGTTGGTCTCATTGCATTAAATAAGTCAGTCAGAGCAGAGGTCAGTTCTCTTTTCAAAGTTAACACAGGTTCCCAGCAGAGTAACCACAGTTCATCACAAAAACTATGAACATGATTCACCAACATTTGACAAGCAGAAAGTGTAACAAAACATTTTTTATATTCATTTTGAACGTTACATCTGTTCTAGTTTAATGATTTAAAATGAATAAATTTCAATTCACAAAAAGTTCTTTTTTTGAAAAACGTGTTCTTTTGCTATTTGTCTTTGTACAAACAAACTTTGTATTTCATATTGAAGAGAAGTCTCTTATGCTCATGACGGCTGCATTGATTTGATCACAAATACATAAAAAGAAACTTTAATATTGTGAAATATTACAATTTAAAATAACTGTTTTTTTTTTCTTTTTTAATATACTTTAAAATATAATTAATTCCTGTGGTGGCAAAGCTGAACTTTTAACTTTTCATCCATTACATTCCAGTCTTCAGTGTTACATAATCCTATAAAAAAAAATTTATATATTTTTTTGGACCCTGTGATACTTTTTGAGGATTTTTTTTAAAATTAATTTAGCATATACTTGCTGAATAAAAGTATTTATTTCTTTAAAAAAAACGCTGACAAACTTTTGAACGGTAGTGTATATTGTTACAAAATATTTCTGTTTTAAATAAGTGCTGTTCTTTTTAACTTTTTATTCATCAAAGAATCCTGAAAAAAGTTTCACAGATTCCAAAAAATATTAAGTGTTTCCAACGTTGATGATAAATCATCATAATAGAATGATTTCTAAAGGATCCTCTAACACTTGAGACCGGCGTATTGGCTTCTGAAAATTCAGCTTTGCCTCCACAGGAATAGATTATATTTTAAAGTATTTTAAGATTAAAAAAAAAAAAAAGTTGTTTTAAACTGTAATAATATATCACAATATTGCAGTTTTTACTGTACTTTTGATCAAATAAATCAGAGAAGCATAAGAGAGTTTAAACTTTTAAAAACATTAAAAACCTTACTGATCACAAACTTTTGAAAAGCAGTGTATATATCCACACACAAACTGTAGGGTCTAGAGCTGCAAGTTGGGCAAACATGCTGAACAGATGGCCAGTCCATCAATACATTTTTTGTTTCACAATCATTGAACATGGTGTGATGCATTATGATTCACACAGAGTGACCTGACAGCTTGAATCAGTGGTTGATAAAGTCCTGCACATTATTGCTTCAGTTAGTAGGAGGAACTGCTGAGCAAGCCCTCATCTGCAACTTATATACACTCCCTTTCAGCTACCACAACATGAATGTAAAGAAACGCAAGGAAAACACTGAGACATATTTTCGGCATGTGCCTGAAGCTGCCTTTTAATGTCTTCTTAAAAAAATGTCTTTCTCAGGCATAGAGGAACTGTGTTCCAAAAGAGAAGAGTTAAACCGGCTGATCCAGCAGGAGGAAGCAGAGAAAAGTCGTCTGCAGCATGATATCCGTGTGCTGACAGAGAAGCTGAGTCGTGTGAACGAGAGCCTGGCACGCCGCCTCGCTGCCCGTGCTGACTTTGACCGCACCATCGCGGAGACAGAGGCTGCATACATGAAGGTAAGGACACAGTCAACCTGTGTTTAAAGGAACACTCCACTTTTTTTGAAAATAGGCTCGTATTACAACCCCCCTAGAGTTAAACAGTTGAGTTTTACCGTTTTTGAATCCATTCAGTCGATCTCCGGGTCTGGTGGTAGCACTTTTAGCTTAGCTTAGCATAGATCATTGAATCGGATTAGACCATTAGCATCTCGCTCAAAAATGACCAAAGAGTTTCGATAATTTTCCTATTTAAAGTTTGACTCTTCTGTAGTTACATCGTGTACTAAGACTGGCGGAAAATGAAAATTTGCGATTTTCTAGGCCGATATGGCTAGGAACTATACTCTCATTCCGGCGTAATAATCAAGGAACTTTGCTGCCGTACCATGGGTGCAGCAGGCGCAATGATATTACGCAGCGCCTGAAAGTAGTCCCCAACTAGGTAACTAGCTATGATATAGCTGGGGACTACTTTCAGGTGCTGCGTAATATCATTGCAGCTGCTGCACCCATGGTAAGGCAGCAAAGTTCCTATCTAACTTTGAGAATGTTTGAGAATTTAAAGTGCCCCTATTATGGATTTGCAGTGTGTAACACAGCTCTAAGTGAATGAAAACATCCTGCAAAGTTTTAAATCTGAGTAAGTGCACCGTGTATAAACTTATTGTCTCTCAAAAGAAAGAGTCGACTCTGAATCATTGAAACGAGTCATTTTTAAAACGAATCCCAAGCCGTTTCATGTTGACTTTAACATGAAACTTTAGCATATTGGCCGCCCACTTGCTGGTCTTTTCGCGTTGGTCTGAATGAAAATGCAGATTCATTCTTTGCCACTAGGTGCCAATTTTGGAGCTGTAAAAATAGCTGTTTACCCGGTAACGGCTGTACACAAAGCAGCACTGTGCTCACAAGCGCTGCTTTATCAGGCATTACAGGCATGATGAAATGGAAATGAGACCAATCACCACAGATTAGCATCACGCAAAGGAGGGGTTTGGAAAAATAAATCATTGAGCGAATCGTTTGGGAGTCGTTGAGCAAGTAAGGTAAAAATAAATGCATATTATAAGACAATGAAAGTGTTTTTTGACCTTGAATGCATGTCATCCTGTTGTTGGGGACTCCCAACACCAAAATATGAACCTTTCATTACCCATAATAGGGGCACTTTAACAGTGAGAGAGGATTTGAAAATTAATATATTTAAAAAAAAATGATAATAATAAATTCAAAACCAAATATCTTAAATGAAACTTGTACAACATTTATAAAGTTAATTAATTTAGGTACTTAAAATTAAGGGGAAAGGGAAGTGGTGTGTGGCCAAGTATGGTGACCCATACTTGGAATTTGTGCACCATCCAAGTGCACACACACAGTAGTGAACACACACCTGGAGCAGTGGACAGCCAATGCTGCGGCGCCCGGGGAGCAGTTGGGGATTCGGTGCCTTGCTCAAGGGTCTCACCTCAGTCATAGTATTGAGGGTGGAGAAAGCGCTGGTTATTCACTCTCCCCACCTACAATCCCTGCCGGACCTGAGACTCGAACCCACGACCTTCGGGTTATAAGTCCGACTCTCTATCCATTAGGCCACTACACAATACTAAAATTTGCTAAGCATGATTATTAGTTCACCTTTTAGTGCTTAATCCTGTTCTGTACACACACACACAGTTCAGCAATTTACGCAAGCAACAACCGCATTCTACAACCGAATTGACTCCCAAAAAATGCAGGCAGTGACAACCGCATTTGCAGAAATTATATTCAGTGTGTACAGAACCAAACTGAACATCTAGTTAACACGTTTAATTCATTAATAATGTAATAAAATTACATATGTATTGTATATCTCACATTTTTGCCACAATACCATTGTGCAGTTAGTGTTACTTACTACAGTATAATTCATGGCACAATGTTTCTTGTGTTTGTCAGTGCCATTGAGAACGTCAGCACTGTTTCATCTGGCTTTAAACTAAATCATGTTTCAATGCATTTGCTGGCGCTGCGCTGCCATTTGCCTGCACTGCTGTTTCATTCCTCTTTTGGTGCATAAACATATATATATATATATATATATATATAACACACGTATATGTATGTATAATATCTGTTATTTGTCGTTTTGAAACTGACAGGGGGTGTTATCAGTTCTGTTAATCAGCCAGGAAGACATCGTCTTAACATTGCCATATATTAGCAGATTAATCATCCTGGTCGATATACTGGTTTGTCAGTACCTTCAAACTTTAATATAGTCAATTCTACATCTTAAAAAGATCTAGCCTCTTTAGTGTGTTTTAAAATAATGTTGCCAGTGTTTGGACAACCACCGATAATAGTTACATAAATCAATTTTTATTATTTTGTGTTGGTTTGGTTTGGTTTAAATGTAGCTTTTCTAGCATTTGCCAAACTGATGAACTTCAGTCTCAGTGCATTTTTAAAATCTGTGTGGTGTTCAGGTTTGACTAAACCTCTCCTCTCCATCTCTCTCAGATTCTTGAAAGCTCTCAGACACTTTTGAGTGTTTTAAAGAAGGAAACAGGGAATCTGACCAAAGCCACTGAACCAAGAAGCAGCAAAGATCATTGAATAATGCTGAATGTTTCTATTTGTATATATATATCTATATCTATATTCCATTGTTCTCCTCTCTCACTTCTTCTCTTTCATCTTTATCAGCCTTCCCTCTTGTAATCACCACACAAAATCAGAATGCAACTTCTCATTCCTATTTGGAAGTTCTGTATCTAATGTATAGGTTTATAAATTGTTTTGATATAGATTGGTGTTTAATGTAATGTTTTTATTTAAATGTAATGTTTTAATAAAGAGATATTGTGAATTTTTGATGTTTTAAAAGGGAATTTCTTTATGTAAATATAATCCTTAAGATAAACTGTGAACACTTCATAGCCTTCATTTGTTTATTTGACATTTCCTTGTATTTGACTTTTTTTTTCCCCTCTAAAATTCATCAAAACCAAATTGTACATTTAATATTCTCTTGATGAAGAAAAAAAGGATGAAGAAAAGTTTTGACATACAGTACATTAACCACCAGAGCAATGAGCAGCTTGACTAGAGTTACAGGAACTAATGAAGCACTTGAAGTGGCATTACATTTTGTAAGACACAAAAGCAATAGTTCCCAACCCTCTAAACATCTAATATACATCCCTCAAGAATATTTCATATTTGCAAAGAATATCTGGAGGATCTGTTATAGACTGGAATGTGCTAAAGTGACATACTGAACTAGAATGAACAGTAAGACTTGGTTGAATTCTAACACTTGGTGAAATAGCCTTATTTGAACATTCTCTTACATAAAATTTGCCCTTAATTATGTAACATGAAAAACCATGGGTTCAAAGGCTTTGTTCAGACAGGCAGCGAGTTTCAAATACACTACTGTTCAAAAAAAAGCAACATGTCTCTTATGCTCACCAAGGGGCTGTTTCATAAAACAAGTTTACCAAATAAGCCTGGCTTATTTCAGTTAGTCTGACTTATTTTGAACCAAATCAAATGACAATAAGTCAGACTAAATGAAATAAACCTGGCTTATTTGGTAAACTTGTTTTATGAAACAGCGCCCAAGACTGCATTTAGCAGTACCGTAAAAACAGTAATATTGTGAAATACTGGAACCTGCAATTATTTTCAATTTTAGCATATTTAAAAAAAAAAAAAAAAATTCCTATAATGGTAGAGCTAAATGTTCAGCAAAATTTTCCTTCAGAAAACATTCTAATATGCTTCTCGAGTAACATTTCTTATTATAGTCATTGAGAACTGTTGCTTAATCGTGATACTTGATGAATAGAAAGTTTAAATATCATTAGTTTGAAATAGAATGTTACAATGTTAAAGCCTTTACTGTCACTTCTGCTCTCACTTACTGCATCCTTGCTGAATAAAAGTATTATTTTCTTTCAAAAAAACAAACATCTTACTGCCCCCAAACTTTGGAACGGTAGTGTGTTTAGTTGTTTGTCTGTGGGGGGGAAAAAAAGAAAAAGAAAAAAATATTTTTTTACAAGAACAATCAAAACCTGATGTACACAAGCTGACGTCAGTGGTTAAGTTTACATTATACCAGATATTGACTGTTTGAACAAATGGATCCAAATTCACCACCTTCAAAATAACAGCACAGACAATCGGTCCTAAAGATTGAATTAGGAAACCAAATCAGAATTGTTCGCAGTGTGAACAAAGCCAGAGTCTTAAAAAAATTATCGTGCGGAAAATATAGATCAGCAGTGTTGAGCTGACAGCTGGTGCTTCAAGTCAATGTTATGCTCCTAATGGATACACATACTATTTTTTGTGAAATAAATTACAATATGAAAGTGATATTAGATCCCTAAAATGCATTATTCCAACCAAGAGCTGCGTAAGGTGCAAAATAAAGCAAAAACAGAACAGTGCAAATGAATGAATACAAAAGCACAAGACTAAGATATAAGCTGTCCTAACAACACTCATGTAACTTTGTACATGATGTCAAAAAAAAAGAAAAATAATAATAATCTAAAAGAACCTTGGTGCTACTGTTTGCCCTGTGACTAAAAATGTGAAAAAGTGATAAAAGATGCATGAAATAAATTATGAAAACTTCATCCTGGAGTGTACAAACTATACATCAATACTGGTCGGAGAGGCTGAGGAGACACGTCAGCAGATACGCCAAAGTCATTTAACAGATATGACACACTCAAGTCAGTTGGCATTGTGTGTATGTAGTCTTCATGTTTCGCACACACACGTGGCCCATGCATACAGCGTGCCCACTCACAAACCCACAAACTAATGTTTCCATCATAACTAAAATTGACCACTCCCCATTCGTACTGCAAGAATGTCCAGTTCAAAACACATAAACCTAAGCACAAATATTGACAAACTGATGCAATTTTGCACAGCATAAATCTCACAAAGCCTGTCAAGAACACTTCCAGGTCATATTTCACTCCAAAAGTGAGGGAATAATGCTTATGTTACATTTTGCTTAAACAGTATTTTAAGGATTATTAGAAGGTGAATAAGGTACAACCCATCCCACTGAAATTATGATTACCATAATATAAAAAAATATTTAATAATACAATGAAAACTGTATTGCAGTATATTTTTTTTTACTGTAAAAACACTAGATTATGATGATGAGAATCACTGCGAATATGTGACCCTGGACCACAAAACCAGTCATAAGGGTCAATTTTTCGAAATTGAGATTTATACATCATCTGAAAGCTGAATAAATAAGCTTTCCGTTGATGTATGGTTTGTTAGGATCGGACAATATTTGGCCTAGATACAACTATTTGAATATCTGGAATCTGAGGGTGCAAAAAAATCTAAATACTGAGAAAATCGCCTTTAAAGTTGTCCAAATGTAGTCCTTAGCAATGCATATTACTAATCAAAAATTTAGTTTTAATATATTTACGGTAGGAAATTTACAAAATATCTTCACGGAACATGATCTTTACTTAATACCCTAATGATTTTTGGCATAAAAGAAAAATCAATAATTTTGACCCATACAATGTATTTTTGGCTATTGCTACA
>JAFVLL020005325.1:0-57343 GCA_021397915.2 Tor tambroides | reverse complement strand
ACCTGATTTGGATGTAAATACCCTCAAATTAAAGCTGACAGTCTGCAGTTAAAGCACATCTTGTTCGTTTCATTTGAAATCCATTGTGGTGGTGAAAGCCAAAAATGTTAGAATTGTGTCGATGTCCCAATATTTATGGACCTGACTGTAGCAGCTTTTACATTTCTGGTTTTGTTTCATTATCAGTGTGAGGAAGAATCCTGGCGTGTTTGGGCAGGTGAATAACCGATCAGTGCATGTGAGAAATGACAGCTACTGTTTGTATGTGAACATCATCTGCTCTCTGGAGTGGAACACCCTACTACCGTGACATCCACAATCCAAATATAAACACCATTGTGTTCTTACAGTTTGGAAATTAAATTAAATTAAATTAAATTAAATAGCCTGGAAAAAAAATCCAACCAAACTTCAAGAACACTCTGCACGTTTTCCATCATTTATTTTCTTTACATAGCGACAGAAACTATTAAAAGCAAACAGTGCATTTATCGTTCAGCCCGAGGGCTGTGTGAGGTCATCCAGCTGTAATATTTCACTCTAATGCATTGTAAAGGGGCAGCTAATAGTTGGGCGGCTACATTGACACTTGCAGTAAGCCTGTAATCAGGAAGCGAATAGCCCCAGTCATTACTGAGGGACAGGCTCCCTCACAGCTCTCTGCCTCAACCAGTACATCTTACCTACTCATTAACCCTCCAACTGACCACCTGACCTCAGAAAACACGCAACTACCTGAGCCTGACCACATGACTGCAAGATGATGTCACACTCTTGTTTGGTAGGTACATACTATGAGACACAGCGGATGTAATGACTTCAGAGAAACATTCGCATTCCATTTCTATTGATATACATGACTGTCTTTCTTTGAAGTCTTACACTATAACCTTAAAAAAGTAATGTGAGGTGTTTTTATAAGAAAGATAGATGAAATGGTTATAAAAACACTACATTTTTTCTGAATAACAAATATTTGTCATATCTGTGTTTTTGCTGTTTCATGTGCTGTTTTATGTAATGTCAACTTTTTCTGCATTTGATAGTTCAATCAGCCTCTAAAAGAGACTAAAATAACATTCATGTTTGGCACAAGTTGCGTCCTGTGTCTATCACATGTATTCCCATGTAGTATCCAGTGTACAGACGGAGGGGAAATGTATCAGATATGCAACATCTCTGTCAGTGGCTTCATTGTGTGATCAGTTCTATTGTATTCTGAGCTTAAAGTGTCATCTGATCCAAAGAGCCATGAACAATCAAAAACTATCAGCACTTTGGCCCAGAGCATAAGAGATATAAAGGTGGGTGACTAAGAATCACTCTTTAAAAAGTTTCAAATGGGCTTTTACAGAACCTTTATAAGTTCCACAAAGAATGTCTCTAGTTCTTTTGTAAACCTTCTATATACGGGTGCTTAGACAACCCAGAAACTAATACACTGACCTGAAGAACCTATTCACCTGAGTTTAAGAGCAGGCCTGGCCATTTTATTCTGAATGTGCAGGGCTGTTGGAGTTCCAGTTCCACTGTTCAAAAACAATATGTTATTCTGCTTGATGTTGCAAACTGGTATTTGGTTCTGATAATCGTAAGCAAATAGTTCTACAGTTGCAGCTTCAAGGGCAATTTAATCTAAGGTAATTCTGTGTCAGATCAACCAAATTTCAAAAACTACCGTGGCTAAAATTTTGAATTTTGTTAATATTTTTTTTCTGAAGAAAGACAAACATAAATTTTGATGAAAGTCAAGATATTAAAAGTCATGGAAATCATCATCAGTGATGATATTCTTTCAATTTGTAGTTCTTAACAAACATTTCTTTTGGTATCTTCATTTTTAAAGGCCTGTATGGTTCAGTTCTAGAGATATTGGGTTCTCATTTCTCTTTTATCCAAACTCAACATGCCAATTTTGAATATGCATAAGTGTGAATGAGCTACAGAATGGGATTTACATTTTGGGGTGAATTATTCCTTTAAAAGGATAGTTCCCTCAAAAATGAAAATTCTATCATTAATTACTCACCCTCATGTCATTCCAAACCCGTAAGACCTTCGTTCATCTTCAGAACACAAATTAAGATATTTTTGATGAAATCCGAGAGCTCTCTGACCCGTCATAGACAGCAAGGGTACTACCATGGTCAAGGCACAGAAACATAGTAAGGACATTGTTAAAATAGTCCATGTGACATCAGTGGTTCAACCGTAATTTTATGAAGCTACGAGAATACTTTTTGTGCGCGAAACAAAAACAAAAATAAGGACTGTATTCAACAATTCTTCAAATTCTTGAATTTTTCTTTGCGCACAAAAAGTATTCCCATAGCTTCGTTAAATTACAGTTGAACCACTGATGTCACATGGACCATTTTAACGATGTCCTTACTAACTTTCTGTGCCTTGATCGTGATAGTACCCTTGCTGTCTATGGAGGGTCAGAAAGCTCTCAGATTTCATCAAAAATATCTTAATTTGTGTTTCGAAGATGAACGAAGGTCTTACGGGTTTGGAATGACATGAGGGGGTGAGTAACTGATGATAGAAGTTTCTTTTTTAGGTGAACTATCCCTTTAAGATTTTTTTACACACATTAGGACTGAAATACAGTGGTATTAACTTAAAGAGATTTAAACTGTTGCAGGATTCCCTGAAACTGAAATATCGACTCAAACCATCTGATGTACTTACTGAGACACAAGTCAAAGATCAAAAGACCCCATCCTACGTCAGGACAAATCAAAGCCTTCACGTAGATGCCATCTGCCACCCCAGTGCCCAGGCTCTGCCAGCCTGCCTGATCTAGAGGCTGAGACACAGACTGATACGCATCTGATAACTCCTCCAGCTCTCTGTGTCAGAGCCAGCAGGGCAGATAATGCGCTCCTCCACACAGGAAACACTTTATCAGGCTCAATGTTTCCCTGATCCCACGGCTCTTCCCATCTCAAGGGCCCCTCAGCTAATGGTGAGCAGCCAAAGAGTTACAGTAGCAGATAACCACCGGCAGCTCTGTGATGCTCTATCAAAGGCCTGAGGTGTTTGGGGCAGAATATGAGGGGCATGGGGGAAATGATTGGCTGATATAATCAACTGGGATGATAAATGTATGTAAAGACGTGTTGCATAATTCTGAATGAGGCCTGATACTGTGTGGACACAGAAGAGGCGTGAATCATTTTTGCGAATCGAACGAACCGACTCACAAGAATGAACCGGACTTCCCAACGCTACACTGCTAGGAAAATAGCTGAACCGTCACGCGACTGAAAATGTAAGTAAGCTAGTAGTGTGGTAACTTTTAGCTACTTTTAATTGCTCTTTTAACTACCCCAAAGGTTCAAAATGCAAATTACTGACCTTGTTTTGAAATCGGTCATTCATGCTATTCGAAGAGTGGCTGCTGCTGCACAAACTTGACATCGTTTGCTTGACTATAATTGCGGCTTAAGAAGTTTAAACAGATTGTTAAAGCTCTCCCAGTATCACTTGTATCTATGATTAACCCTCATAAGTCCTTAAATTCCTGTTTACACTTGTGTCCTTTGGGGTCAATATGACCCCAAAATTGAAAGAGTAATTGTAAATAATACATACATTTTTAATCATACAAATAATATATCATTTTTTTTGTTTACTTCTCATCTATACATTAATGCTGTGTTTTGGGAGATATGAAGTACTTTTGTACCTGTTTACCACAAAAATCCTCAACTACACCGTTAGCTTGCATGCGAAATATTACATTATTATGAATAAATCTCTTAAATGATGATCTAAATTTAATTTAAATTGTTTCTGGATATTGATCTAGGTGTTATGTGTACAATTCTGCCATCTGGTGGTTAGAGAAAAACTTGTGGAAATCAGAGTTTTTGAAAGAATAGTGTAGTGACCATATATATCCAGCAGAGGCCCATAGAGAGCCATTCATTTTTCTGGAAGTGGCCAACTGCTCCTCTCACAAATTTTCTGATATATATTTTGTAATTATATATTGAAATATTATAAAATACATTAAAAACAGTATTTTTCCCAAAGGTTAGAATTTGTTTTTGTTGTTTGATGTATTTTGAAGTGCCCGCTTTTGCAATAATGCCACATAAATTTGCAGAAATGCCACACAAGTTGTCACTAAAACTTGATTGCAGGTACATATTTATTTCAATCTAAAAAGTAAAATCATTTTTTTAATTTATTTTACATATATGTAAATAAAACCAATTCGAAAAAAAAGAAATAAAAAAAGTACCTAAACTAAACTGAAAAACAACAACTGCAATAAGCAGATATGAATGGTGGGTATGTGTGAAAGAGAGAGTGTGTGTGCGTGTGTGTGTGTGTACGTACATGAGTGAATATTCTCGTTCCACATTGCATTTGTGCTCTAGTATCAGGCTTTAATTTTTTTGTGTATACATTTTCAGATTTACGCAGAATTTATTGATTTTATTTGCCAATTTCTATAAAAAATGCTCTTTGTTGCAGTCACACATGTGTGTGTGTGTGTGTGTGTGTGTGTGTGTGTGTGTGTGTGTGTGTGTGTGTGCGTGTGCATGTGAGTGAGCATGTCTTTTCTACATTGCATTTGTGATCTAGTACCAGGCCTTCATTTCTGTGTGAAAATTTTCAGACTTATGCTGGATTTATTATTATTTTTTGACAAATGAAAAAAAATAAATAGATTTTTTTCGCATTTCCCATTCATTTTCAATTGGGGTCATATTGACCCCAAAGACCTTATTAGTAAAAAAAAAAATTACATACCTTCAGTATGACGAATCAAGCCCGGTTTTTTTTATGTGAATACAGAATAGAAAATGTTGAAAAGTCACAAAATCCATTTCCACTGAGATGAAGGGAACCATTTTTTTTAACTAAAGAAAAGTTGATTGGGGTCATATTGACCCCAAGGTACTTATGAGGGTTAAGCAAGATATAATGTATTCAAAAGTCACTCCTACCTTAAGACAACTTTACATTAATGGTATTAATTTTCTGAATTACAAATGTAACAACAAATTTATAAGAAACAGTCTACTTAACTGCCAGACAAGCTCTCTCAAAAGAGATTATATTCTCAAAGACTTTGGAAAGGAGATAATAAAAAAGATTAGATGTAAATACTTAAAATTCCCAGTCCCACCAAAAATGAAAGAAATGCAGTTTAAAATTATAAACAGGATTTATCCAACTAATGATTTCTTAGAACAGAGATTTAAAATGGATGTAGGAAACTGTAGCTTCTGTGAAGATGAACCCGAAGATTTGGATCACCTTTTTTGTTTGTGTAAAGTTGTACAAAGGTTTTGGCAGGACCTTCAACAATTGTTCATCTCCAAAGGAATTCAGATGATGAATCTAACAATTAATGATATAAAATTTGGTATTTTTCGCAATGATCACAATGATTTTGGTATTAACAATGTCATTTTGTTAAGTAAATATTTCATACATAAATGTCGATTTTTCAAGATAAATCCTAACTTTACGCAGTGGAGGAATGAGTTGAAACTTTTCTATAACTCTTTATTATTGATTAATAACAAGAATGCAGTGAAACTGGGTTCTTTTATAAACAATCTTATTGAATAATTGCCCTTTTGATTCATCTTCTTTTGAATGTGTAAATGCCATTTTTGCCATTTGTAATATGCTCCCTGTTCTTTTTGTATTTGTTTTCTAAGTTGTGCACAGGTTGTAGTAAGACTTTTACATTGTACCTGATTTGTTTGTATTTGCTTTGTCAATAATAATAAAAAAAAAAAACTATAATTGCGGCCAATTGCGCTTCTGATGGCAACAGCCAATCACGTGACAGCCGCGCGACCACGGGATTCTGCATATATTAATTATTTTTAAAAAATGATGATACTATATTAATTAAGCTGGAGTTTAGGTTGGATACATGAAGAAAGAAGAAAACCCCCTAATGTGAGACCAGTGAAAACATAATATTTAAAATACCATTCCAAAGTTTAAGGATACATTAAAATGGATCAAAAATTATGTTACCAAAAGGTCTATTTCAAGTAAATGCTGTTCTTTTGAACTGTCTATTCATCAAAGGATCCTGAAAAAAGTATGACGTTTCCACAAAAATAAGAAACACAACTGATTCAACATTTATAATAATGAAAAAATGTTTCTTGAGCACATAGGCTATTAAAATGATTTTGTGTCCACACAAGATTAAAAATCGTACTGAGCCCAAAATTTTAAACATTATAGTCTCATAATAAAATATTTTAAAATTACATAATTTTATAATAAATATTATTTTATGGTGTTGTTATGTCATTTACTTCATTAGCTCAAAATATTGCACACAACTGTCATAATTGTCATTTATTATATATTTATTTAATCAAAGATTTCAGAGAATCTTTTCACTTGTACTTTTAAATCATATAAAATAAATGTGAATAAAAATGAAATGTGTATTTAAAGTTTATTCTATTACAAGAAATTCCCACTGAATAATTTCTTTGGATGAGTAATTGTCTCACCATTTTTACCAGAAAATGTATTAAAAACAAACATTCAAAACAGAATTGGTTTCAAATTCAATAAAATGTTGTTCAAGTTACTTTCAGTCTCACACAAAACACCCCCACCCACCACACACACTGCTGTTTTTTTCACACTTGTCTTAAATGGCTTGCTGAATGCATGACACAATAGCTGAAATAAGGTCAGCGTGTTTATGTCTGTGTCCAGACTGATGGTTGTCTAGCTGACACGTGAGAGACATCAGAGCAGCGGGAGCCTTTAATCAGACCAATGAACCGCTCATCAGCTCACACAGAACAGCATTCCCCATGTGAGATCAGACCATGAGCTTACTCCCCAATTTACCACAGCAGCACCAGAGACTCTGGGGACAAACCTTTCAGAGACGAAACACACACATACACAGATAGTGACAGCCCTGTAATCATATCCATCTATGAGTCAATTATGTGTAAATGGTGAAAAGTATAAGCAACGCACTTGGACTTTCGAGTGTGAATCCAGCGCAATGATTCTGTTTACACTAACTAATGCTTTCCACAAGACCAGCATGTATCATTAAAGTTTTAATCTTTATAAGAGTAGCAAACACCTGCACATATCAAATAACACCATCATTCAGATGAAGGGATAAAGAATGCCGTGGCATTTTCCAACATGCTCTTCAGCCCTTTAATGTGAGTCAATATCCTATTAGGCCTTGATGTGGGCTGTAAGAGGTTTGCAGCCCTTCACCTGCAGCCATTGAAGACAACTTTTATCTAATGCAGTTCATCACATGCTTTTGTCAGAAGCCTCCAAACTGCATGAAACCTGTAAGACCACAGCCCTAGAATGAGAATATGTGAATAGATTTGAACTGTGATTTCAAATCTATAAGGAAATAGAGACAGTGGTGACTGACATTGTGACTTTTATGGTGAAAAGATGGAAAAAATGCTGCAACACTCAAAAATAAAGGTTGTTTATTGGCATATGGTTCCATGAAGACACTTTAACAGCCATAGAACCTGTCCATTCCAGGTTCTTTATAGTGGAAGGCATTTCTTCAGATGATCAAATTGTTCTTCACACCAAGAAAAAAAAGTTCTTTAGGGAGCAAAAAATTTTTCCATGACATCACTGTGAAAACCCCCTTTTGGAACCTTCATTTTTAAGTGTGTTGTAATGCGAAATGAAAACACGGAGGTTCCAAAGTGTGGTGTTCACAATGATGCCATGGAAGAACCATTTCTGGTTCCACAAAGAAACTTTCAGTGAACAGTTCTTAATTTTTTTAGTGTGAAGAGCATGTTAATAATCTACAGAACCTTTTTGCCACTATAAAAACCTTTTGTGCAATGAAAATATTTGATGGATGCTAAACTGTGTTGGGAAGGTCTTAGGAAATGTAATAGTTTACGGATTACAAGTTACCCTATTTAAAATATAATAAGAAGTGTAGCTATTTCAATTACTTTATTAAAGTAATGTAACTGATTACATCTGATTAATTTTCTAAATTTCTAATGAAGGTTTTCAACTGTTATTCATTTTCAAATCGAATAAACATGTGTCCTGCTCTGTGTCCTAAACTCCTGAAACACTGGTGTCTCATATTTTAGAGCAGTCAATGCAATTTTGGAAAGAAATCAATTAAATCTGTGTGCGTGTGTGTGTGTGTGTACCTGTTTTTTCTATCCCGGTGGGGACTTAAAGCTGAATACATACAGACTCATGGGGACTTGTGTCACGGTGGGGACCTAAATTGAGGTGCCTACGGGTAAACAAGCTAATAAATCACACAGAATGAAGTTTTTTGAAAATGTAAAAATGCAGAAAGTTTCCTGTAAGGGGTAGGTTTAGGTGTAGGGTTGGTGTAGAGCGATAGAAAATACGGTCTGTACAGCAGAAAAACCATTACGCCTATGGAGAGTCCCCACAAGGATAGCGATGTGTGTGTGTGTGTGTGTGTGTGTGTGTGTGAAAATATTCAGATGTAACCTATGTATTTTGTTAACATTTTTATAAGTAACTGTAATTTAATTACATATTTTTTCTCAGTAACTCTAACAGATTTTGTAATTAAATTATGTAACTCCGTTACATGTACAGGTGCATCTCAATAAATTAGAATGTCATGAAAAAGTTCATTTTTTCTTGTAAGTTATTTCAAAAAGTGAAACTTTCATATATTTTAGATTCATTGCATGTAAAGTAAAACATTTCAAAAGTTTTTTTGTTTTAATTTTGATGATTAGAGCTTACAGCTCATGAAAGTCAAAAATCAGTATCTCAAAATATTAGAATATTTACATTTGAGTTTCAATTAATGACCATCCCTACAGTATAAATTCCGGGTATCTCTTGTTCTTTGAAACCACAATAATGGGGAAGACTGCTGACTTGGCAATGATCCAGAAGACGAACATTGACGCCCTCCACAAAGAGGGTAAGTCACAGAGGGTCATTACTGAAAGGTGTGGCTGTTTACAGAGTGCTGTATCAAAGCATATTAAATGCAAAGTTGACTGGAAGGAAGAATTTGGGTAGGAAAAGGTGCACAAGCAACAGGGAAGACTGAAAGCTTGAGAATACTGTCAAGCAAAGCTGATTCAAACACTTGTGAGAGCTTCACAAGGAGTGGACTGAAGCTGGAGTCAGTGCATCAAGAGTCACCACGCTCAGACGTCTTCAGGAAAAGGGCTACCAAGCCACTTCTGAACCAGAGACAACGTCAGAAGCGTCTTACCTGGGCTGTGGAGAAAAAGAACTGGACTGTTGCTCAGTGGTCCAAAGTCCTCTTTTCAGATGAAAGTAAATTTTGCATTTCATTTGGAAATCAAGGTCCCAGAGTCTGGAGGAAGACTGGAGAGGCACAGAATCCATGTTGCTTGAAGTCCAGTGTGAAGTTTCCACAGTCAGTGATGATTTGGGCTGCCATGTCATCTGCTGGTGTTGGTCCACTGTGTTTTCTGAAGTCCACAGTCAACGCAGCCATCTACCAGGAAATTTTAGAGCACTTCATGCTTCCTTCTGCTGACAAGCTTTATGGAGATGCTGATTTCATTTTCCAGCAGGACTTGGCACCTGCCCACACTGCCAAAGGTACCAAAAGCTGGTTCAATGACCATGGTGTTACTGTGCTTGATTGGCCAGCAAACTCACCTGACCTGAACCCCATAGAGAATCTATGGGGTATTGTCAAGAGGAAGATGAGAGACACCAGACCCAACAATGCAGATGACCTGAAGGCTGCTATCAAAGCAACCTGGGCTTCCATACCACCTCAGCAGTGCCACAAACTGATCACCTCCATGCCATGCCGAATTGAGGCTGTAATTAAAGAAAAAGGAGCCCCTACCAAGTATTGAGTACATATACAGTAAATGAACATACTTTCCAGAAGGCCAACAATTCACTAAAAAAGTTTTTTTATTGGTCTTATGAAGTATTCTAATTTGTTGAGATAGTGAATTGGTGGGTTTTTGTTAAATGTGAGCCTAAATCATCACAATTAAAAGAACCAAAGACTTAAACTACTTCAGTCTGTGTGCATTGAATTTATTTAATACACGAGTTTCACAATTTGAGTTGAATTACTGAAATAAATGAACTTTTCCACGACATTCTAATTTATTGAGATGCACCTGTAAGTAGTTACTCCCCAACACGGATGTTAAATGATCTTCATGGAACCATCGACGCCGATAAAGAAACTTTTATTTCTAAGAGTACATGAATGGACAAATTTGACACTAAAAATCCAAAACAAATAGTAATATCAGGACGATTTCGCTGTCATTTTGCTAAAACAGACCAGAAATAAAAGTGACTTTGTGTACTTTCTTTTATCCCAAATAGTCATTTTATCCATCACCATTAGCATTAGCCGTCATGTTGCGGATCAAGAGCGGGATTGAGAAACAATCATGTAGGCAAAATATGTCAACATGGGATTGTGAAAAGACAATGAAGTTGAACATTTTTGTGTATGGAGTATTACAAAAAATCTTGGCTGTACAATGTTTATGAAATCTTTCAATAAAAGAGATCCATGGTGTTTCCAAACCACGACATTCCCACTGAATCTTTGGGATGGTAAATGTCCCTTTGTACCCTCATTGACTCTCCACATGTACGGGCAGGTCAGGAGGTAATTCATCCGCCTTTAGAGGGGATTACTGAGTGCTTCAAGTTAAATGCTTGAGATAAACACACTTCTCTGCTACTCCTCTCTGATCTCTCTGTTGCAAAATGTGTTACAGTGTGCGAGGGAGGTATTTTCCAGCATACTGTGAACTCACTCATTAACACAGTTGGACTTCTCTGCTTGAATCCCTGCACAGACCCAATGTAAACACATTGAGACCAATAAACAGAGCTTTGATATTAAAGTGCCATCCAAGAACACAAGTGCAAATTGAAATGTAAATACTGCTTTTTTTAGTTCACAGCTGAACAATGTAGACTGTGTGGTGATGACATTATTTAATTGCTGAATTATAAAATCAGGCTGTGCAATTCTGCTATTCTGTTTTTCACAAAGCATGCTGATGCAAACAATCCTTCCCATATCATTTCCTTAATAATGTTATCAATTTTCCTTATTTCACGGTCAGGTATCAATGCTTAAACAAATTCATATCTGACATATTAAACACTTATTACCCTGAGGTATGAAAATGACAATCTGTAACTCAGATATATCACACTTGTTTTAGGGGCTCATTTAGAGATCCACAATAAAGAAAGATCTCTTTCTCTAGATTTATCTATTCTGTCAAACATTTCCTCATATCAATTTTTCAATAGTTTCTCAGAGCAGTTTTCTCAAGCACAAACATAAGACTGAACCACAGTTAGACATTAGACAGACATAGACAACAGTGCTAAAAATTGTTTTAATTTGTTGTGATGATTACAAGAACTTAAAAATTACACTAAACCAATTTTTACAGCGCAGCAAGGCAACACTATATTAATGTTATTTTTATTCTACATAAATGTCGGCCCTGAATTTAGTTCAAACACAGCACCTTACATTTTAACACTATTTTTGTTGCATTTCAGCACTGGAGATGCCATAAAAAAAAAAAAAAAATCAAGACACTACCAGCTGGATTGTAAGAAAATAGCTCAATTTCATCCCATACTTATTGACTTGTAAATTACGTTTTAAGAAAATTCAGATAACTCTACATATGGCAATATTTCTTTATATAAAATAGATTATGAGATTCAACTCAAACAATAGACTCTGATCCATTAAATGCAGTGCCAGCAATTTTGTAATCATTTTCTAACAGTTGGTAGAAAATATTCTAAAACTGCATGCAGCATCTCTTTGAAAAAAACAAAACAGTTACTCCATCTAGTGGCAAACCATTTCAATCTTGAACTGACCTTTATACAGACTGAAAAGACAAATACAAATCAGTATCAAACTATATTTATTATATACAGTAGTAAATGGCCAACACAGGATCCTCTGCTCTCCCAAACACCCCCGCCATTCCCATTACAACACTCACACGTTGATTTGGCTTGAATTCACTGTGGAGTTGCAATTACACCAGGATAGTGTTTAATACTCTTGATAAGCCAGAAGGGCTAAATGAGAGTGACGTTACTATATGACGTATTTGCAGAGGGCAAACTATGAGACAATAAAAACAAGGGGAACACTTAGTTTGTATATCATGAAATTCATACTTAAGCAAACTTTTAAAGACATATGCATCAAAGCTTTTAAAATTAAAAATGGCTACCGGTATACAATCCACAATCTAGCTTTATCAAACCTGAGGTGTCAGAAAAACACAATGCTGCAGTGTCACCATTTGAAATTGTTCTTAAAAAGGGTGCCTTGAAGTTTAACTGATCAGCGCAATTAAAGAAAAACTGGGACCATACTAAGAAGTCACAAAAATCCTTTTTCACAAAACTTCCATCCTTCTATATAAAAATAGATGGAGGTGCAAACATACATACATAATAGAAAAATGTATACAACAGGCATACAAGCTCCAAAAGGGGGGGGGAAACAACATTATTAACTGTCATTTCCAATTTAGTTCAGGGAGAACATTGCAAAGCGGAAATGAGGTCTTTGGATGATTAAAAGGAGAACCCAAAAAAAAAAAAAAAAGCCTATTAACAAACAGATTTGATTTCCAAAACCTTTTCCATTTCAGCCCTGAACTGCAGTGGAAGTGAAGATGAGCACAAATAAACAAGCTTCATCCACATGTGCTTCATCTTTAACAGGTTCCTCCTGTCTGTTGCTGGAATACATCGATAGTGTCTTCATCTTCCATTTCCAGCTGAAAATTCACATAAAAAAAATAAATAAAATACACTGAGAAACATTTCAATCTGAGGCCTTATAACAGAGTTTGTGCGCTCCAAGTTCCAGATTTGCAAATACACTGACAAACGCAGTTTCCTTGTTTTTGTATTAGATAGCTTTTTTTTTTTTTTTTGAACAGAGACTGCATCCTCAATGAGATTTGGAGCTGATTAAATATTACTGAACACAACTAAGACTACAGTGCCCATAGCAAGATAGCATACATAAATGTTTATTAAGGAAATAATATGGATTGTGATGTTATCATCAGCTTTTTGGACTCTCATTCTGACGGCACCCATTCACTGCAGAGGATCAATTGGTGAACAAGTGATGCAACACTAAATTTCCCCAAATCTGTTCTGGTGAAGAAACAATCTACATCTTGGATAAGGCCTGAGGGTGAGTATATTTTCTGCAAATTTTCATTTTTAGGTGAACTATTCCTTTAATCAGTTAATGCTTCCATAAGGAGCTGCTCACATCTGTACCAACAAATTTAAAAATAAAAGTACAAACCTGTGCAGGTGTGTCCGTCTCATTGATTGGCTGACCATCAAACCTGAACCTAATTTGCCTTATAGATAAACCCTGAAAAAAAAGTCATCCAAGTTATAGATCTGCACATCACTGTAACATCAAACATACAAAGCTTCATGATGTGCGCAGATCTCAGGACCACCGAAGCTCGAGCAGTAGTCTCACCTGTCTTTCGCAGTAGGCCTTCATCAGTTTGCTGAGGGGGGTGTGCCTTTTAATTTTGAACTGGACCACAGATCCATCCTGACCCGCCACTTTCAAGTTGATGTGGTCATTTTCCGTCTTCACGCCCTCCTGAAATGAAATATGCAGAGTGTGTGGTGTTAAATAAAGATGAATCATGAACATGCACTGTGTTCTGAAGGGTCTACACACACACACACACACACACACACACACACACCACGTAGATGGTTTGAGCTAAAACCACATTGTGCTTTACATGCAGTCCCTGTATTAAACATTAGACATTCATGTGATACTAAATAACACGTTTTAAGAGATGAACGACGCCGTAAACAGCCAGACAAGAGTCAGCATGTGTTAAAACACTGCTGGAAAAAAGGGCTACGACGTGAACAACTCTGCGACGCTTTCGGTGCAACTGCGTTTGGCGCAAAGTTGAAGCAACTATCCGCCATGAAAGAAAGCCATTCTGAGCATCTCGTTGATGCTGAAATGAGGCGAATTACTGCCGGTTTTAATGTTAGCGACAAGAGATGCTATGATTCTTCATGTAGTTGGATGGATGGCTGAGTTACATGGCCATATGCGGAAAATGCGCAAAATCTTTGTTGAAAACCTCTTTGTTTCCGCACGTATAAAGTGCAGGATCCAGGCAATCTACATTCACGCATTATAATCACATCAAAATCTACCTCTCCGCACTGCTGGAGCTCAGAACACAGACACATGCATGTACCTTTGGCTTCTCGTCTGACATTTTTGTAGAAATGAAGGATTCTCCCAGTAATCTGGATATGTGACGGTAACACGAGTGCGCTACTACCCGCTTCTGTCCTCCCCGCGCTCAGCAAGAACGCGCAAACTGGATTCCCACGTTTGATTGGCCCGGGTAAAACCACGTGACTCCCAGCAGGGAACTGCAGCCCGACAACGCGCAAAATCAACTCGTCCATTTTATTGGACAGTATGAAACCACGTGACCAATCCTCATGTTCCGGTTAAGGTCTGAGGCCCTTTAACTACAAATTATTTAATTCTAAACATAATTTCAGTGCTAATATGTATTACTCTTGCTTACTGAAAAATATTGCATTTTTACTTCTTTGAGGTCTCTTGTATAAAAAACAAAAACATGATTAAATATTATATGTACACGTTTAACTACAAAATAACTATATATAAAACTCTAAAATTACATTTCAAGTAAAAATAAATAATACATTAACTTACATCACCACAAACAAAAAAAAGTACCATGGACATCACAAAATTACTAGCAATAAACTAATATGATTTAGGTAAAATCTATTTAAACAATTTTACATTTTAATAATGTACAGTAAACAGAAAACTAATGTACAGTATTCACTTTTATTGATTTCTTTCTCACAGTTTATTTGACTTTTGTAAATTGCACTGACAAATCAATCCTTTGGTAAATACAATAAGCTAGTGATCAAAACATTAAAAAATGCAGTGCACAGACAAATTACATTGAAACGCCAACAAACTAGCAGAGGCAGAGACTAATCAATTTCACTTGTATATGAAATGTGTAGGACATAAATCTATAAAGCACACAGTGTTATATTATAGCACGTTTTCTATATTTATGCAAGACAAGGCCTAGTTTAATCTGAGTAAAAAGCTACACTGCTAAGATTTGCTGAGGCTAAATAGAAAATGAATTTCATGTACTGCCAACCAGCTCAACCGAAACGGGCAAAGTCCAATGCAGACTCAATTATCAACATGTCTTGCTTAATTTGGTTGATGCTTATTTGGATTTGCAAATGTCATCAATGTACTATATTTTCAAGGCTTCATAAATACAATGTCTAAATTGTGGTTTGCTTGAAGATTCATTGAAAATCCAGGTGTGAGTTAATAAAATTTCAAGCCAAAGTGGTCAGCTGCTAACTGACTGATATTTAAAATCTGTAAAACTAAAAGAAAAATGGAGTGCTGGATGTGTGTTCATTTTTACAATAGGTCTGAGGTATAAGAAAAGGCAACAGTGGAGCATCATCAAAAGTTTCTTAGCTGTTCTCAAATCTGGAGTATGGGTTATCCTTTTTCAAACCTAAAACAGAGTGAGCAATGATAAAACTATGAAACATAGTGTAACTATTTATCAGTGAATTAAAAAGATACTATTTATTTTATATCATTTATGATGAAAGAGAAATCTTACCGTATTTCAATCGCATTTCTTCATGTCTCTGCCTCATCTCTGCTTTCCTGTAATCAAATAAAGAACATTTATCTTACTGAACACTATTTTATCAAGACTCATTGGTCTCCACACTTCTTAACAAAACAATCAAATGTATGAAATGAATTTTCTTAAAATAAATCATACCTCTCCTCTTGGCGGAACTTTCTCAGATGAGCTTGTCTCTCCATTCGCTCATCACTCCTTTTAGACCTTTCCAATTTTCAGGAGAAATGAAATGTAATCGTGTCTTACGTGTTCCAAGGTTATAGTGATTTGTTATTAATAATTAATAGCAGTAAATCAATATAAATATCATCTTCACTGATAAGAATACATATGTACAAATTAATGGCAGATCATATTATCACAAACTTTTATTACAAGTGCTGGTTTTCATCTTACCCAATATTTTCACATTTACAGCAGCAGAAGCAGCAGACAAATATGGCGATGATGATCACCCCCGCGATCACAGAAATGGTAATGATGAGAGTCTGGAAGTTCACTGTGATTCAAACAACACAGAACAGATGTGATCATTCCTTTACAAAATTCACAGCATGTTCTCAGACACAGGCAATAAATGTAGGTTGAACTGGCCTTGACACATTTTACAAGAGTTTAAATGTAATAAAGTGACAATCAAGAATGTAATTAAGTTAAAGCTACCGTGAACTATGAACCATGAATGTGACATATAAAGCCGTTCATCTCATAACAAATGCATATGATGCATCCATTAAGAAGGTGAAGAGATGTTTCTTGTTGTATGTCAAGTCTTACTCCAGCACACTCCCCATCGTGCTTCTGAGAGCGGACAAACACTGTGAGAGGGCAGAATGCTCTTCACTGGATAGTCAATGCATTTCTGGCTTGAGATGCACCACAAACACTGAAAAAGAGATAACATATTACACACATTTTATAATGTTTCACTAATTATTGCTGTCTGTATAACAAGTCTGATGACAACCATTGTTGACAGTGAATAACAATCTGTATCTTACCGAAACAATCTTCAGACATTCTTCACAAGATGTGTTGGATTTTATAGTGCAGTCTGTGAAAAGAACACAGTTTTTGGGACAAGTCTGACATCAGTGACAACTGATTTTAACCATAGTTTAGCTCTATTAGACATCTCAAACATTTTGAGACAAGTAGATACATTTTTTAAAACCATATAAACTCATGTAACTTAAACGTTGTATTAAATATTATCCCTGACTGACCTCTCTTATACTGACCACAACAATATTCCTTCATGTTTTCTAGCCTATCATGTGATTTAAACAAAAGTCTCTCTGCCTAATAAACCGCAGGAAACTACTGAAAGTGCATTCAAATGAGCAAATAAAATGTCCGTTTACCATGGTTACATTTGACAAAACTTTGGAACATATCTTTAATTATATTTTAAAACTATTTCAAAAAGTAAAAGAGTGCTTGGGGTCCAGAGTAAAGCGATTTGCTTTACTGAGCCGTTATATATACCGAGTCATATGATCACTGCTAGAAGTCACTTCCAAGTTACAATGTAGTTAAGTTTGGTTATACGTGACTTAGTATACATTACAATTTCCAAGAAAATAGACGATACGCTGGACTTTTAATTCAGTAAAAGTCTGCTGGCCAGACGAACAAACTGCAAAAACATTGGCTTCGTTTCAAAACGTTGCGAGCTGCCTACAGACAGCACTTTGGGCATCATGAGCGCGTTCTGAATCTGAACGGATTGTGTGAAATGAGCTGATGTCCAAAATGCTATCTAAGTAAAGACACATCCATTGTTTTACCATATCTACGGTTAAAAGCTTGTAAACACATAGCAGTATGGCTGAAACTTACTTGTTGCTGGACTTGTCGTCTGACCGAAAACTATTACAAAACTGAAGGCAAAGAAAACAAAAGACAGTAAAAAAGCCCGAGTTTGGATCATGATGGCAAACGCAGCGGATCTGTGTTGATTTCGGGCCTGGCTGGTCATGTGTTTGCCGCAAGGTCTGAACGACGACTTTTACAAGAACCTCCCAGTTTCGAAATAGTGGTTTATGGTTAAGCAGGATTTGAGGCGCTGATTTCGTTGTTTTCCTGATAAACAATAATGTGGATTTATTAAAAGTAAATAACAGGCGAAAGTAGGCTACATTCAAATGAAACATGACGTCATGTTGGCTGCTTAAAATGTATTTAGATAAGTAGTCTATTAAAACATCATTATATTAGAAGTAATAAAAGTTTGGAATACAAACTTTTCTAAAAAAAATAAAATAAAATAAATTTGTTCTGCCTCTGAAACAGCTTTCTTTTTCGAATAACAAAATGCTTTCTTATTTATTATATTTATTGATAGCTATTATTTATTTATTTTGCTAGTAATTCTCCATAGCTAAAAGGAGGAGAGCATATACAGTATAGGAAAGGCAGAGATTTATATTTGAGTAAAACATATGACTTCTGAATTTACTGCTCATAGATATGAGTTCTGTTGCTATAAAACACTCTTCAAAAAATATCTTTGACTGAACTTGTGCAGTCATCATATTTAATATTTGATGCATATTTGAAATCTTGCCTTGCTCTTCAGGACCCTGACTCCTACTGTAAAAATCACCCTGAAAAGTAAATAAAATTTCATGGGGAACAAAACCAATATCCACAGCAATACACTTTTTTGTTCATCTTTATATATTCATCTTTATATATTTTATGACAAAGATGAACAAAAACAAACTCAAACAGTTAATCTCCTTATAATATTATCTTATTATAAAGAAACTTATGTAAAATACATGAATGAAAGTTATTTATTATTTCATATCATGTACATGAGATTGTGCAAAAGCAAAGAACAAAGGAAAGTATAGGTAATATGATAACACTTCCAAATAATCCACACCAACTGGAATTGAAATAATTTATTAAGCATTTTGTAAATCCAGTTACAAAAAAGTCTTTGATTTTCATCCTCTACACAAACTGGAATATTTTGACGCTAAATTAAAGACGATGAGATGCATTCTGGCAGTGAACTGACCAGCAGCTCACCAGATTTATTAATGAAGCAATAATGAACAGAACGTTGAATGAGGTTGTGGTACCATAAATTAGTCTCTGATACCACAGTGACATCCTCCATTCATATTATCACTGTGTGTTACATCACTGATGTAGGGAGTCTGCACACAACATGCCATCAACATCACCATCCATACAATGACACTAACACTGAATAAATACCCAACCCACCCATAATTATTCACTCTCTTTTAGGCACACAAAATCATCCTTCAGTTACATGTATGCAGGCTTCCTTAAAAAACATTCTTAAGAAAAAAAGACAAGCATATTCCAAACATCCGTCTCAAAAAGGTTTGACATATAAACTGAAATGGATCAATTTATCTTGAAAGAAAGAATTTACAACTGACCTACTGTGTGAAATAGCACAGAGTCGTAGCTTTTCTGCAAATATCAGTACAGCGGTATTCCACCAATTTCCTGTCAGATCTTGTTGCTGTAACAACTAAAACACTGCACTGACATTTTGAGATATTGCTTATGTCTTTATACTGTACCTGAGCTTAACCTAGATGGGGCCGTTCACATATCACGTTTTTTTTTTTTTACGTAAACATGCACTAGACAGACATGTTTGACTGCTGTGTTTGTCTCACGTCTTTTGAGGCATCTCACACGACACTGCATTCTACAAATGTGCAACTTAATTTTTTTGTTTACTTCCACTGCCTTGCGTCTTATTTTTAAACACAAAAATGGCCTGTGTGAATGGCCCCTAAGGACCAAACACTTCCGTCTAGTATGTTTACTTAAAAAAACAATGGAAATGTAGCAGAGTGGAATCCAAAAATGCAAGACGCACAGTCTAAAGGCATGTTTTTAAAAAAATTTCAGAACACTGTGTCATGTACGAGACTACAAAAGACATGGCATGTCTAGCATATGTTTACATATAGAAATACATCAGTGGAAAGCAGTGCAGTGGAATGCAAAAACGCTTGATGTGTGAATATCCCCTCATGCACAATACACAAGAGAACGCATGGATAAAAATGGCAAGACGGGTAGAAAAATTCTTCCTCATTCTCTCAACCCGAGGAACTGTAACAGATAGTAACACAGAAAGCCATCTAAATGACACAAATCTACACGGACCAGCCCTTGTGCGGAGTAAGGCAAATGAACAAGTTCCAACATGGCTGTCGAGGCCTTCGATGTGCGCGATCACCTCAGGCTATTAGTCTTTAAAAGCTCTCAACAAAACATTGTTTTGTGTGTAACAATTAAGACAGTGTTTTGATCTTTTCACTTCAAAGAGTGTTCAAAACTGAAATTGGCCAAAAGCAGAAAGGAGCATGAGGTATTGGCGACGAACATTTGCTGGTCAACAAGCATTGCACCATTTACTAACCAGATGTGATGGGATAAAGGAAGGAGTGCTAAATTTAGCGGTGATGATGATTGACAGGACAGTCTGTTGGTAGCCCCGCCCACAGTGGAATCTCATTGGTCCAAAATTCTACTGTAAATTAAACATCAATTATGATACATCGTTAGAGGGGTGGTTGTCTACACACATGCAGGTTTACTAAAACTTGTTTGTCTTATCACTGGTTAGTGTAGCATCATCTTATAGTCATCAATCCACATCCCTGCTGTTGAATTAATTTTTCCATCAGTGCAAAGGAAGTCTCTCTCATCTTGATTGGTCGGCACTCATCACCTGATCCAGTTGCTCCCAAAACTGGCCACTGATCTGACACTGCATCGTTTCTTAACTATCATGTTGATGTAGGCTTTCATTATTTTGGTGATCTCTCCAACCTGAAACAAGCCACAGTTTATTCACAGTAAACAAAACTGAAGAAAGCAAATCAAGAAGCACTTCTATTCAATTACATGTTGATTACGTATTCTTAAAGGGATAGTTCACCCCAAAAATGAAACTTCTGTCATCATTTACTCACCCACATATCGTTCCAAAACTTATTCTTGAAAACAAAACTTTGAAGCTTCAAAATTGTGAAATAGTTTTTATGAATCAAAGGTTTAATCCAAGTGCAAATATACAGCACATTAACCCCCGGTTTCACAGACAAGGCTTAAGCCTAGTCCTAGACTAAAATGTAAGTTTGAGCTGTTTCAACTGAAAGAAACTTGCACTGACTGATCTTAAAATATATCAGTGCCTTTGTTTTGTCTCAAGATGCACACCAGTAATGTTTTTTTCTAAGCACGTTTATAAAAATTACTTAAATGTCCTAATTGAACTATGGTCTAATCCTGGCTTAGTCTAAGCCCCGTCTGTGAAACCGGGCCTAAATGTGGTAAACGAAAGCTCAACCACACTGTGTGATACAAGAGAACAAACCACATTGGTTCTTGTAGAAGCTCAAGCATGTGAACAAACCTCATTGTAGTACATTTGAGTTTCCGTTTACCATATTTGATGCGCTCTATGTATATGCATTGATCAGTGTTTCAATGTGAATAAAGGCCTAAATTCAATCTCATTTTAAGCAATCATGTCTCTTCAGAAGACCCTAAATTAAACTGCTTGATTCATACTCACTACGTTTAAAATGTCTTTTTTAAACGTCAAAGTTTTGGTGTTATTAGCTTTCAATGGAGGGACAGAAATTTAACCAAAATCTTATGAGGAACGACATCAGGGTGAGTAAATGATGAGAGAATATTCCTTTTTGAGTGAACAATCCATTTAAAAATGACATTTGATTACCTGAGGTGTCTCAAAGAACATGTCCCTCCCATCCACGGTGATCTTGTATGTGCTGGCGTGAGGAGCTCCAAAGAAGACAATGTGTTCATAGGGGAAAGTCTCCAGAGGTTTGGCCTCTCCTCGCTTATACACAGACACATTCTCGGCACTCACGCTCAGCCAGAGATCATGAGGGAAACCACCTTCTTTACACTGCACACACAATCAACAAGTGTCAGGTTAGCCTATTGAAAAACTATCCAGATACTATCTTGGATTCAAAATGCATGCTAATGTCAAGTGTGAAGGGGGGCCACAAAGACCACTTCATGTAATCATCTCACATCCTCGGGTCTTACCTCCACATCAAACAGCGTTGAACCATACCCAGGCCACTCCTTAATTATGTTCATGTATTTGAGCATGGCTTGGTGCTGGTCCAGTCCATGCAGCCGACTCCATTTCTCCATAATATTGGCCCTGGTGGCTGAAGTCTCTTCTTTGATCCACATTTCCAGCATTTGTTCCTCCTGCATGCTGCGCTGCTTCTTCATGGTGCCTGTCTTCAGCCCCCGCCTCAGCGTGCCGTCCAGGAAGCTCGTCCTCCTCCTTTCCAGGGTCTGTCCTGATCCGGCTGCGCCTCCTACTTTGGTGAACTGAAGTATGCGGCTGCGCAAACGGCCGGTGGGGTAGATGCTGTCCAAGCTCCAGTTCACCCGAGACACATCCCCAAACAGGTACTGCAGACGTAAAGCAGCCAGGTGCTGGAGGGTGTCCTCATGGGCAGGAAAGTGACCGCTTATTAAACTTTCATGAGCCTGGAGAGATGAATAAGATAGAGACTCACATTTGACTTCTTCGAAGTCTGAAAATGTGTTTTTCATGCTTGCAGATGCAAAATTTTGAAAAGAAAATACAGCTACATAGTCTAAAATCAAGTACAAAGGTGCAGTAAACAGAACAGAACTGAATTACTGGGGTTAAGGCTTAGCTAGTTAGCATTGTTGCTGATAGATGCTGTAACAACACAATTCAAGTATCTTTCTCCAATGATGACCATTCAGAATCTAATTTTTGATCATGAGGAAACACTACATATAGTGATTTGAAGAAGACAGAGAATCTCAGTTTCTGTTCCACATCCAAAGATGTGATCGATATCTATGGAAGCCCCTTTCTGCCACTAAATAAAAAAATAAAAAAGGTAATTGCGACATTTTATCTCACAATTTGGACTTTTTTTCTCAGAACTGCATCATATAAACTCGCAAAACTGTCTTTTTTCTCAGAACTGTGAGATATAAACTCACATTTGCGAGAAAAAAGTCAGAATTGAGATATAAACTCGCAATTCTGACTTCACAACTCACAATTGAGAGTATGTATCTCGCAATTCTGACTTTTCTCAGAATTGTGTGATATAAACTCTCAATTGCAAGTTATAAAATCCAGTTCTGAAGGGAAAAAAAAGACTGATATGTTCTCAGAATTGTGAGTTTATATCTCACAATTCTGACTTAACTTGCAATTGCGAGTCTATATCACACAATTCTGACTTCATTTCTCAGAATTGCGAGTTTATATCTCGCAATTCCGACTTTATAACTCTCAATTGTGAGTTTATATCATGCAATTGTGAGAAAAAAAGTCAGAATTGTCCGTTTATATCTCGCAATTCTGACTTAATTTCTCACAATTATATCTCACAATTCTGAGAAAAAAGTCAGAATTGCGAGTTTTTATCATGCAATTCTGAGGAAAAAGTCAGAATTGCGAGTTTTTATCATGCAATTCTGAGGAAAAAAAGTCTGAATTTTGAGTTTATATGACGCAATTGTGAGAAAAAAGTCAGAATTGTGAGATAAAAATGACCTTTTTAATTTTTTTATTCAGTGGCGGAAACAGGCTTCCATAGATACACTATATTGCCAAAAGTATTGGGTCGCCCCCTTCTAATGAACGGGTTTGACTACTTTAGTAATTTCTATGAGTACAAATCTTAATGTTAAAGCATATAATGATATTCTAGGAAATTGTGTGCTTCTAATTTTATAGCAACAGTTTGGACAGGACCCTTTTCTATTCTAACATGACAATGCCTGTGTGTATAAGGCAGGGTTCAAAAAGAAAATGATTGATTCAGTCAGTGTGGAAGAACTTGACTGGTTTGCATAAAACCAAGTCCTAATCCCAGTTTAACACCTCTGGTGTGACTGTAAATGCAGACCTTGAGCCAAAAACTCACAAAAGTATTGGGACACCCCCTTCTTTAGAACAGAAAAATGCACTTCCAAATCTGTGGCACCAACGATGGGAACATAATTCATGCATTTAAAAATTGTATTTCCATCTCTGTTGCAACAGTTTTGGAAATGTCTAAAATGACTGTACCCATATGTACAAGTCATTGGTGTTTGGTGATGAGTTTTTGGCTCAAGGTCTGTTGATGAGTTTTTGGCTCAACCTTGCCTTAAAGATTTATACTCATGGAAATTACTAAAGTGGTCAAACCTGTACATTAGAAGGGGGCGACCCAATACTTTTGGCAATATAGTGTATCAGAACATATCACCAAATGCAAAATATTCTATGCTCTAATAAAAATGGTTCAATAATTAAAACAAAGCTGAAATAAAATAAAATATAATTATTAGTCTTATAAACTTTAAAATTAGAAATGTCTTGGAAACTAACTGAAATAAGTTTAAGTTGCTAAAATTAATAAAACTTAAATACCATAAAAATAAAAACTAAATATTTTGAACTAACATGAAAAATATAAAAGCTTAAATCAGTCAAGCAACTGCCATTGAGATGAATGGTAAATGTTACGGATAGTTTCTCCAGGGATTACACACCTCCATGATTAATTTGAACAGAATAGAGGCAAGAAATGAAACTATGAATTACTGACCTGCTCAAACATGAAAACAAACTCCACTCCTTCCTTGGGCATGCTCTCCACATCCAAGAAACAATACAGTTTGAAGTACAGCTTCCATGGGCCGTCTTCCTCCACTTCACTTCCTGCCAGCCTGAGAAATAACCACCACAACAAACAATCGTTTCTGTGTTATTTCAGATTGGTTTTAGAGGCTTTGGAGATTATATTAAAATATTACTGCTTTAATAACCAAGTGATGACACATGCATTTGGCAGCGTTTTGTAGGAACAGAGTTTAATTTCTTAGAGTGAATAGGTGCAGCTTTGTGGTGTAGTTTTACCTCTCGAACTTGGCCAGCACATCGGCCACAATCACCCTGCTCTCCACTGCCCGGTCGATCGAGTTGTTATGCTCAAACAAAGCAAACATGTTCCTGCTGTCCTCCATAGCCAAGCCTCGGATCAGTTTCTCTACCACCTACACAAAGAAAAGAAACAAAACACTCCTCCATCAGCGTATTACACCATGCATTCCTGATTAATAGGAACATGATCTCTATATAGGCAAGATTTGTTCATCTGCAGTTTTCTGTTCTCTGTAGGGCTCAGGTACACATTTATCCCCTCACTGGCCAGAGCCAAAATTATTATTTGTTATATCATTGTTTGTTTTGTAACTTTACGAAAAAGCAGGATTACATTTGTGGGTACAAGAGTGCAATACCGAATATATCTGATTATTCTCTTAGAACAGTGGGTTCTTGTATTATAATATTTATGATATTTTTGGCTATGTTAGCATCGCTCACCTCTCCTGCTGTAGTGTGAGAGTTGATTGAAATCTTACAGGAGCCTCCACCATGGCAGTAAACAGTGGTTGTCATCTCACGTCTGTGCAAAAGGGCAATAATCTCCTCTTGTGAAGGCACAAACTCCCGCGCTTTTGTCTTCTTCAGCGACTCGCCAGTGAACACAGCGAACATCTCTATTTCTGTTCCAGGGAATAGCTCCTTTATCCTAAAAAGTATCAGAAAATATCAGAAAATATTAATGGCATCAAATGGAAAATATTCTGTGCTCAGAATCAGTGTTGTTATTGTTAACTAAAACGATTTTTTTTTTAAATTCAGTAACTGAAATAAAGCTGAGATCAAATATAAATATTAGACTTGCAAACTTAAAGAAAATTAGACATGTTTCCTTGGAAAACAATCGAAATTTATAAGTTTTAGTAAAATTACTAAAAAAAAATAAAATTTATATAAAATAAATTACAGCTAATAGAAATATAAAAATGGCAAACAAAACAAAACTGCTAAATCTTAAACTAAAATTAAAAGTGAAAATATAAACATAAAAGCCAATTCAAAATATTAATAAATACCATTGTAATATATTAATTATATAACACTAAAATAACACTTGAGGTAAAAAAAAAAAAAAAACTTTTTTTTTTTAGTTCTTTAATTACTAAACAGATAAATCAAATACAATGCTATAAACTCATTGCCTTATAGAAACATCTATTTTATATCCAAAACATTCAAATTATTTACAAAGAATTAATTTGTCCACCCAACACAAAGCCAGGATGGGCTATGTCATTGTTATACTTTTCAAAGGATGCAATGAATTTGATTATTTTGGCTGATGTACAAGGGCTTGGGCCTGGATGTTTTTCCCAACATTTCCTCTATTTCCTTCTCAAAGTGCACCACAATCCTTCATATTTATGTTAAAAACTACTAACGTTTATATAAAAAAAGTGAAAAAGCAAATATCATATTCAAGGAGTAGCTACAACACCTTTTCAGGTGGAATCGGAGGTATCTGAGGATGCCGCGGCTGGGCAGGAAGGTGCAGCTCATGCAGGTGAGCAGATGCCAGTGTGCGCGGTTGGCAGGGCTGTTGGGCTGAGGCACATGATTGGTTTGTTTGATCAGCTGACAGTAGACTTCATCTCTGAGTGGCCGCAGATCTTGGCATGTCTGTAAGATGCCTTGAATAATGGGCATTGGGTCTGACACAGCTTCCATCTCCTGTAATGAGTTAAAGATCTTGACTGCCTCATCTTGCAGGCTGGTGTAGCCTTTCTCCTTTTGCACTGCAAGAAGTAGGACAGGAAGAATAGACAGATGGAGAAAGGGACACAGACATAAACGATTAAATCCATCATCATACCAATCCAAATCCAGAGTTCAAAAGATAAAACTGTGCGTCACGGAGCAAATAAATCATCGGTGAACAATCCAACAATGGAGCCAAAATATGTGAATTGTTTGAGCGTGTGTGATCGATTAATAAAGGAATGTCCAGAGTTAAATAAACAGTAAGCTCTATTAACGGCATAAGTGGCCTGCTGTCAATTACCACAGAACATAATTTTGTCTTTTAGTTTGTAAAAGAGTAGCTAGCATGCAATGACATATGTTTTTAAAACGGTTAAATTTTTTTTCTAAATTCTTGGATAATTATTACATATGCAGATTTTATGACCTCCAATTAACTATTATGTATGGAATATGGAATGTGCGCACTTTTATTAAATAAATCTAAAAATCAATTGCAGTTATTTTATTTAATATTATAAAATTTATTGGTCAAACTGTTGGACTATTTATTTGTATATATTAATATAAGTGCTTTAAATACAGGCTGCACAGTTTTGCATGAAATCTCAGAGGAATGCCTCAGGCACTGATAAACTGAGATATGAGTCCAAATTATTTTCTGTGGTAATTAGCATCATATCACAACTTGTATTAAAGCCAGAACACGAATGTACCAATAAAACCAACTATTGTCTACTGTGTAACTTTATTATTTCTTATATACTATTATCGTGTTTATATATATGTATATGTATATATATATATATATATATATATATATATATATATAGTAATTTATTTATATTTCATTTTTTTGTAATTTTCTCACTTCAACTTATTTAAAAACAATTTTTAATTTTAAATTTATTTACATTTATGCATTTGGAAGATGCTTTTATCCAAAGTGGCTTAGTTTGCATTCAGGGTATACGTTTCGTCAGTTCATTAATGTACATTCTCGGGGAATCAAACCCATGGCTTTGCTATCATTATGCTCAACTAAAACACAGGAATAGATCAGTGTAAAGGAGAGACTCACAGCTGACATTGACCTCTCCGTATGGTAGAGGCAGTAGGGGTGAGTGCAGAGGGTGCTGCGTGTATCTCAGGATGGGGTTCCTCCAGTACATCTGCTCCACAGCCTCCACATTAAGACTGCTCTCCTGCACAACCGTGAAAAGAATGATGGCATTAGGGTTTTTTATATTCATATAACACAATGTACATCCACTGATCACTGGAGATGGAAACACAGCACACAAAAGAATTTTGAGCTTTGCTGTTTTTGCCCTGCTTGTCACACCAGTCAAAAGTGCTCAGTTAATTCAAGTTTTAGACCATAAATTACCACCTCAGGTCTACTAGTTCAACAGGTGGCTCTCAACCATCAAGTAGTCTAGCTAACCAGACGATATGTAAAAACGGTTATCAGAATATGGGTTTATCTGGATTTTTTGGCAGGATAAAGATGCACTCACTGCTTTTCCTCACTCATTAAATTGTGTTTACCACTTGTTTTAAAAAATAGATTCATATAACAAAATAAAGCAGTTTTATTTTACACGGAGGCAACCATGTTGAGATCACATGACCAAATGAATACTACTGGCTTTATACAGAGCCACCTGTCACTGTAATTTTTTTTCTCAAGACATAAATGAATCATGGTGAATAGCACAGGCTACTGTTAAAATGGCACTGGCAACTGAAAATTTCTTTAAAGCATCCACACCACTAGATATCATTATGGTGTCCAGCTGAACACAAACCAACATGACTGAGTGCACCATTTCATTTCAAAATGATTCAAATCTGTTGCATAGATGTAGAACGGAAGCACACAGAAATAATCAAACAAATACAGAAATTAGAAAAAAATAGAGAAAACAGTCTGAGTGAACAGCACACAGAGCACTCATCCTTGTACCTCACTTAACACTACAGTTTTTGACCCTGAGGGACTGTTGGGGTTCGAGAGGTATCGGCTTCCACAACTGAAACATGATTTTTAATAAGATGAAAAACCTCACTCCACATGGAATCATGAATTCAATTAGATATTTCAGAGTGAATGTACCTTGATATCTCGAATGAGTTGCTGGGTAGGTGTTTCAATGGGAACCTTGTTATCAATGGCCACCTGAATGGCTGAAGCCCATCTCATGGCTTCGTTCAGTAGTTTGGTGTAGAGACGGTAAGAATGCTTTCTCCCATGGACTATTATGTTCCAGTAACCTGTGGTCAACCAGAGGAATTAGAAACTGTCCAAAGAACATTTGAAGAACTCTCAACCTGTTCTGCAGAAAAATGTGTGAACTCACCTGTCTCCTTGTAAACTTTCTCATCAGGCTGAACAACTGAGCAAAGGCTGTTGAGCACCAGTGTTCCCAGTTTAGAGGCGCTGCGCTCTGATGATTTATAATAATCCAGTGAGTTATTGGTCAGAACAAACCAGCGTTTCTTTAGCTTGAGAGATGTGCTCTTCCCACTGGACTTCATCTCTTTATGCAGCCAACCTGACGGAAATATTGAAAGAGGAAAAAATTAGAATCAAGAGAGTATGAGAAGCCTTTGTCTGTGTGTATTTTTGTGACCAGAAAATTGAATAATAGTTATAGATTAGTTCATCACCTAAAAAAAGGGATGTTACATTAATATTATTAGATATTTTAATAATATAACAACTAAAATCTGCAGGTCTACAGATATCTACAGACAAAATGCAATTTAAACATGCATATTTGCTAATATACCAATAAGGGAACAGCAAAATGTGGCACCGGTGATTCATTGATTAAAGAATGTTTTTACACAAATGTACAGTACATTCAAACATCCGGGCTTGGTATGGTTTTTGTTTTTGAAAACTACATTTATTTGATCAAAAAAATACAGTAAAAACAGTAATATTGTGAAATATTATTACATTTATATTGTTTAAAATAACTTCTTTTATTTTAATATATCCTCAAATGTAATTTATTCTGAGATGGAAAATCTGAATTTTCAGCAGCCATTACTCCACAAGATCCTTCCTTTTTGTTCAGAATTCTTTCATAAAAAGTTCAAAAGAACAGCATTTATTTGCAATAGAAATATTTTGTAACAGTATAAACGTCTTTACTGTCACCTTTCATCTTTTAATGCATCCTTGCTGAATAAAAATATTTCTTTAAAAAAAAAAAACTGTGGTATTGTATGAAGGACACAAACGGCACCCTTTTTATACTATGATTCGTCATGACCTCAATGATGTAGCAAGTACAGTGCTGGTAAATCTCTGTATCCTGTACAGACCGGTCTGACTCACCTCTCACTATGAACTCCTGGCCGTCTATTCTCGAGTCTCCTTTAGGCTTCTGCAGAAGGCCGATCCAGTGGTGCATTTCCTCTGGCGTTTCAGTGTTGCAATGGATCACGCGATTAGCAGTGATTATAACAAATGAGTTTGGCCTGAGGAAAAGAAATCTTATGAGTACAGCACTGTACGACCACTACATCATGAGTACTATTTAAAAAGAAATGCCCGAAAAAAATAATACACTAAATTCCAAATGAATAAATCAAACACATACAGCACTGATGATAGAAAATATAATGTTTCTGGAATTAAATGCTCATGATATCATACATTACCTGTCCGGGTTGTCAGAGGCACATACAGAATCGATGAGCCCAACATCCAGAGTTCCCTGAGGATGAAACATCACATAAAAATAAAACGTACATGTCACTTTTACAGCACTTGAAGGTTAACTGATTTAGATTAGTGTGAACACTCACGACTGCGTTCTTGGGGTTGGCCTGTTCATGCTGCATCTGCAGAAGCTGTTCTGGAGTCGCACTGTGGACGCGGCTCAGCACATTGAACCAGCCACTGCAACACAAGCATGACAGGTATTAGTCAACAATATGAAATAAGTTATAGTACACCACAAGGGGGCGCAACAGATGAATATGAAAGTTACACACATTGAATAAACTCTATTGATCATGCACCTCGGAATAATATAAATATACATTTTAAATGTACCTAGCATCCTCAGGAGATTCTGCATAGATCTGGTAAGTCCTGTCCTCGGTCACAATATTCAGTGCATTCTCCTTTTCATGGTTGTCCACAATCTCCCTATGGGAAACACCACAGATCATTAGTCAATGAACATTAAAACTTAGAAATGCAACATAAGGCTGGAAACAGCTCCAACTGGACTCCATCAATTGGTCTTTTGCTTGTAAACATGAGGCAGACAGCCAATTGCAGCAGCTATACATTGTCGTTTACAGTGAACCAAACGTGGGCACTGAGGTCTTACTTGGCAGCTCGGATGTCAATGGTTCCCTTCAGTTTCTCCTCACTGTCGTTCTCGAAATACATGAGTTTAGAGTCTCGAAGGACGAACCAGCGCATCTTCCAGTTCCTGCGGGACAGAGTGGACATCCCTCCACCTTTCTTGTACAGCCAGCCTGACTTGAGAGAATCCTGCTTTGCCCTGAACCACATGAAGGTCTCGTCTTTCAGAACACACCAGCGCCTGCGCCACGGGATCATCAGCCCACCTTAAAGAAGAAAAATAAGAAACCGTACAATGAAATATTCATCTATCCTATCCATTGATATGTTCAGTTTGAGCAATATCATCCAGTGATATAGCCATAAGCTAAACAATAAGGAAGTAAATGGTAGGAAACACTCACTTTTCATGTACAAGTAGCTGTGGAAATAAGGAGGTCCACTTCCGTTTAGCAAATGCACTCTACCATTGGACACTTCCTCATCTGTGTCCACATATCCATCATTCTCATCATTGCTGTCAATGAACTGTGGGGAAAAAAAGGAGTGTGAATGTCAATAAAAGGCTTTTAAATGTACTATGCACCTGTTCAAAAGAAATTATCACTTTTATTCAGCAAAGATGAATTAAATTGATAAAAAGTAAAAGTAAAGACTTTACATTGTTACAAAATATTTCTATTTCAAATGCTGTTCTTTAGAATGTTCTATTATTACAGAATCGTAAAACCTGTGTCATGGTTTCCACAAAATATTGCGCAATAAACCTGTATTTAACACGTTTCTTGAGTGGCAAATCAGCATATTAGAATGATTTCTGAATGATCATAATGACAATGAAGACTGGAGTAATGATGCTGAAAATTCAGCTTTACCATCACAGAAATTGATTACATTTTAAAATATATTAAAACAGAAAACAGTTATTTTAAATTGTAATAATATTTCACAATATTACTGTTTTACTGTATTTTTGCGCAAATAAATGTAGCCCTAGTGAGCATAAGAGAGTTCTTTCAAAAACATAAAAAAAAAAAAAAAAAATTACAGAATTTTTTTGAATGCCAGTGTATGTTTTGACTAAAAATGGCTCTTTACTCTGTAACCGTAAACCCTGGAGCACTTTGTGTTTGCTGCGGTAGGACATCTGCATTTCACTGTCTAATCCTACTAGTTAATACAAACAAAAAGAGCATGACATCAGCAAATGTCCTCCTATTGTTAACTGTCATGTCAAGTTTCACATTACACCCAAACATAACTTGAATCAGGTTTCTGAGTTCAAATATTCTCCAAGAGTCAACAATCAAGCTGTTGCAGGACTGTGTTTGGAGCAGGTGTGACAAGCATTGGCTAATCGCTGCACATTCTGGGAATACCCTGAGGAACAAAGACTCAATATATATCAAATCATATTCACCTGATCCCCTCATGCTGCTTTAGCAAATAAAACATGAGTAGCTACAAGAAATCCATAGCAATAAAGCATTTGCAGATGCATTCATTATGGTATTATGCCAAGTTAAAAGGTCTTAAAAGAATTAGGACAAAGTGCTGAGTGTTTTTGTTTTGCTTCAGGCAATACCGGATCTCACTACTCAGACACTCTAAACTGTATAAATGTGATGAAATGCATATTCCTTTCATGCCAAATGCTTTACGAGGCGTTCACACTTTGCAGTGACAAAGCAGCTGGAAGTCACTCATTTTAAATGAAAGGCGATGTGAGTGACAGTGACCGTTGGAGATGCCTCAAAGATTAGCAGACCTCAACTTTATGCAAATCTTTAGTGACAACTAATGTACGTACAGACCGCGAAACTCACGTGATCCACCAGCTGATACAGTAATTGTGTAGAAACACTACAAGCAAGAATGAATAGGCTTGTACCTGCACATAGTGGTGAAGGTCAATATTTATGAGCAGAAGTGCTGTAAAGGAGATTAATTAATAAATACAACTTCTCCATGAAGGTAGTGATGTGCTGACTGTCAATTGTTAACATGCTGAATCGGCGCCAATAGCCTTATATGACATATCATGCTGTTGTTGCGCTACAGGTGTCCCGAATTTGAATCCCGGCTTGAGGACCTTTCCAGATCTCCCCCCCTCCTCCCTCTCTCTCCCACTTCGCTTCCTGTCTCTTCTACACTGCCCTATCATAATAAAGTCAAAATTGCTAAAAAATAAATCTAAAAAAAAAAAAAAAAATCTGAGATGTTGTCTTTAAAGTCATGCCCTTTAAAGCACTGCCGCTATGGCAATCCAAGCAGTGGATTTGCAACAAAGTGGACAGACTCAACATCAAATTTCAAAAAAATTTCACCTGCTGTGAGCAGTGATTCAGTAGTTACACTAAATACATACACTGTAAGATAAATGTCTATTTGAGTAACTATAAGTTACCTGCCATATATGGTGAAAAACCATAAATGGTTTAACATTATAAATTATATGTCATTTTACTGTAAAATACTGTCAAATTTGTTTTTATTTTCCCCAAGTAAAAACTATAAGTACCATATAATTTCTGGTGAGACACAGTAAAAGGACATTCCCAGAAGTCCCTCTGTGACCTCACATTTGATTATATTTTATATAATTAATTCTGCTTATCATGTAATTAATTATATAATTAATTCTGCTAATTTTTATTATCTGTAATGTACATTAGGAAGTTTTGTCAGATTTTCTGTTGTTTAGGTAATGTTTGTTGCATTACTTTAGTGTTGTTTGTTACCCTGATGGTGTTTTGTCTTTGTGCGTGTGACCCTGTGTATTGTCTTTATATGAGTATTGGCCATGTTTTATAGACAGGTCACTTACTTTGAACTCTGATTCATCATGTGGTTTTCCGTTTCCACTTGCAATATTATGGGGGTTATTGGTACATTTTAAGGTATAAAGCAGATTTTGGTAGTCCAAGCAGAATTTCTTCATGAAATATAGTTATCAGTAATGTACATTAGGATGTTTTGTTACAATTCCTGTTGTAAATTATATATATATATATATATGTGTGTGTGTGTGTGTGTGTGTGTGTGTGTGCGTGTGCGTGTGTGTGTGTGTGTGTGTGTGTGTGTTTTGTCTATTGTATATCAAATATACAATGCCATCCCATAATACCTGAAACACTGGCACCATATTTTTTACATTTTTGGCAACCAAGCCTGCCATTTTTTTTTTTTTACCATAAATATAGGCATATTTTTTTACAGTGTAGGTTTCCATTTCATGGAGGAAAAAAATGAGATGGGAAGGAAAAATATTTCTCAATGCCTTTCCTCGCAAACCTTTGCATCCTCAAAAAATGCAAAGCTATTGCATTTACCTGAAACTTTGCATTTGTTCACAAAAGCTCTGAAAAATAGTTCTGAAATATACTGATATATAGTGAAATATAGTCACTCTCAGTGTTAATGCCCTGTCAAAGTGTGAAAAGAGTGAACTCACTGAGTCTGAACTTCCCCTAAAGGAGTCTGTGCTGTTGTAGGTACAGGAAGATCTATGTAGCACCTCCTCGTCAGTAAGGTGTCCGTCATTAGTACTTCCTGCATCCCCACAACTCCCCAGCGCCTCCTCAAACTCCTCTTGGTCATAGTCCGACTCTGTGTCGGGCAAAATACTGAAGCTGGTTTCCTCCACTGGCAGTACAATCTCTGTTATCGTCTTCCTGGTGTTTTTATACACCACTCCAAAATCTCCTGTGGTTGACAGCAGTGCAGGTGGAGGAGGGGGTGGAGTAGATGGAGGTGGGGGAATGTCTGAGAGTCTGTTTTGTTTGATGGAGGAATTGGATTTCGGTCGCTCCATCCGTGCAGGTGAGGACGTGGCCATCAGACCTTCAGCAAAGGCGGGCGGTGGAGGTGGAAGACTGGAGAGAATCTCTTTGTCCATGGGCACTGCAGCCGGGAGAGGGAAGTCGCGGAGCGGGATGCACTCGTCCTCCGCGTGGAAGCCTTCGTCCACCTCTTCCTCGGCCAAAGGTGCTGTGGTCTCTGACGGGTCGTGAAGGTTCTCCTCGCTGGAGAGTGACTGCTCCAAACCTCCGAAGTCCAACATCTCCAGGAACTCTGTAGCCACACGTGAAGCCTCTTTCTCCAGGCGGTAGATCTCGGCGTCCCTCTTCTGCCGCAGCTCGTCTCTGGAGCTGTCGTTCAGCAAGGACACCCCTTCGTCTCTCTGTCTCTGCAGCCGTTCAATTTCTCGCTCCAGCCGCAGGATCTCCTCCATCTGACGACCCTCCTCTTCAGACGAGTACTGACACAGGCTGTGGGACACGTCCTTCTGGAATACAGGGGGAGGGATAGTGAGGACACAAGCCAAATATATACAGTTCATTGTGTCAATTCAAAAAAATGTCAAGGTCGAATCAAAAAGCACAATGCTTTAACATGCACTATGGTTATTTCATGCTATTCTTTTTAGTTTTGGTATTACGTAAACATCATGATGGATGAATATGGTAATCAGTCATGTATATGAGTTAATGATACATTGTATGTGCTCATTACAAACTATAAGAAAATTAAAAAAAAATCAAGTTTAAAAATATATATCATATATACCATTTCAAGAAAAGTTTAAATTTAATGACTCTAAAAATGTCATGCTGTGTGACTATCATGTAAAAAGAAATCAAATATTTTCCTTACATTTTGAAAATGAGTGAGTGTAGACAACTTTATAATTTCCAAAATGTTTTTAAAATATATTTTTCAAGGTTTTTTTTATGAATTATTCATTTAATTAATTTATAATTAATTCATAAATATCATTAAGGTTTTGGGGAGTTGCACCACATGACATTTTACAACCAGAATTAACCTCACCACATCCTAAAAAGGTCACTTTATCTGATATTTTGAGAGGCTTACTGACACTGCTATCTCTATGATGTCAAATTTTGAGATTTTTTAAATTTTTTTATTTCTGCATGTTGGTCACACCATATAACTTGATTTAGTGGAAATATTTTTTATAATATAATATAATATAATAATGGTTTTAATAATCTAAATATTAATAACCAGTGAAGCAGTTTTGTTAAACTACTCTTACAATGTAAGTTAAGCTTCTCAAGAGGCTCTTTTTGACCCATAAAGCTCAATACCATGGCATTACCCTTGGACTTGGACTATGATTTTACTACAGATTTTTTGTAAGTGAAGACAGAGAATTAGGACAATCCAATGATATATCCTTTCCAGATTTGAAATCTCTCTCACAGGAATATAAAATCAAATGTCCAATAGAAATAATACCTTGTGGTTGTGATGATTTTTCTCCACTAGACTCCTAATATGAGGCAAAACAGGAGAGAATCCTTTTAGACAGGGATTAAGCACAGTCCAGCAGCCAACACAGATTTTGGATGACCTAAATTAAAACTCAAACATTTGACCGGATTGCATTTTACCTGCTGTGCCCTGCCTCTCTATCCTCCAGTATCTGTTTGCTTTTCAGCTCTTCCTGCCTCCTGTTCGACTCTTCCTCTTCCTGCTGTATCCGCAAAGCCTCCTGTTCCTCCTCTTTCCTTCTCTGTTCCTCTTCTTGAAGCCTTTGTCTCTCCTCCTCCTCCTTTTTTCTTTCTTCCTCTTGTCTTAGTCTCTCTTCCTCAAGTTTCTTTAGCTCCTCTTGTCGTCTCCTCTCTTCTTCCTCTCTTCTGATTCTCTCCTCCTCTTCTCTCCTCCGTTTTTCCTCCGAAAGCTGCCAGTAGAGTTGTCGAGCGATCTGTCCACGGATGTGTTTCTGGAGGACCACAGCAGCGGAGCGGAAACGAAGAAAAGCTTGTCTCCAGAAGTGAGCGCGGTAGTTCTTTTGGATAGTGATGGTGCTGGTCCGGACTTTTTTATAGTTTTTTCTGAGAGAAGCAGAGTTACAACATTAGAGATCGTGCCCTTGAGGCTTCATTAATGATTAGTTGACAGGGATATTACAGTAATTATGAGTATATTACAGCTATTACTCAACATAATAAACAACTCTGTCATTAACACATCAGTAACTCATTTAAAAAGCAATCAGCGTGACAAATATGAAACAGGGTCATTAATATAAAACACTCTGGCTAGTTGGTGTCTGTGATAATTACAGACATTTGATCTGTGTGAGCAGCTGTGCCACAGTTCTCAAACATTTAGACCAGGCCACCTAAATCAGAAAGTCTCAATGTAATACTGGACTTAGAGTCTATATGTGTGAATTAGTGGATGTTGACCTTTATACAAAATGAAGGCAAAACAGACACTTCATCAACCCCATAAACAACAACAGTACAGAGATGCAAATGAACACTAAACACCCAGGAACCAAAATAGTGTGTCTCAGCAGAACCTTCACACAAAACAGATGTTGATATTTTGATAATTTGTCATTTTTGATTTACCATGGCATCAAAGCAACCTGCTGAAAACATCTTAAACTGGTTTGCTGGTCTTAGCTAGTTTAAGCTGGTCTCCAAGCCTTTCCCAGATGGTCTTTAGTTGGTCAGCCAGATGTTCTCACAGCCTTATTAGTTTACAAGTTCCCAAAAGCCTTCAAAAATCAGCAAAACTAAAACTACACCAGCATGGTTTAAGCTATTTTCTTCAAGCAGCGTAGCAAGTTTCAAAAAAATCACTTCTGTAAAAAAAGTTGCATGTAAACCAACATAAAACTCCTGATTATGCCAGGATCCCTTAAAACCTGATTTATAAAAAGACAGCATGCAGATAAATTGAGCCTGTGTGTAGTGCATAATGTTCAGTATTTGCAGTGAAATGACTCTTGATGACTTTTCATGGTATCTCCCTCATTTGTTTCCCTGCACTTTCATAATGAATCTAATCCACTTTGCATTGGTAAATCATTCTGCGATGCAAACTTCCATCTCATTCACATATTTGATTATGGCTATCCATTCAATAAAGAGTAACTCAAGTCACAACGACAGTCTTTGGTAACTCACCCGACCCCATTCAACACAGCGTGTTTATACACAAACACACACTAACCTTGCCACATAACTTAGTATGTGGGCCCGGATCACCATACCAGCCGCTGTGCGCACCTCCTCTCTTTCCTTCTCCAGCCTCTGCTCCAAAGCTTCCTTCAGGAACACCTGCAAGGCACCAAAGAAGAAAGACAAGGAGAGGGAAGAGGGTAGGTTTAGGTAAACTGATGGGTAACTCTCTCCAGACGGTGTGAAGAACACGTCTCCAGCGTGCTCAGCAGGCTACAGGCTACAGGGAGCTGAGCTGTGGAGCTCTGCCATTGTGCTGAAACCACAGCGCTCTGATTTCCTGTTACTGCTGCTGCTTGGGCTATTCCAGACAGACTGACGTGCATGGACAGAGAGAGAGAGAGAGAGAGAGAGAGAGAGAGAGAGGAGGGGGAAAGAGTGGCTCTCGGCCAAAGAGCAGGCCACACCCTCACTCTCTCTCTGTCTCAGACAGGAGACATGAAGGCTTAACCCTTTACTCACTGACGCTGACTCATAGAAGAAAAACCTCAGTAACACTCCTGAATAAAAGAGATGGTGTGCATAAATTCCTCCATAATGAACTGTAAATGTAAAAGAACATTAATACTAAACAGTACTGGACATGTAAAGGTGGACTGAGTAGTTTGACACAAAATTTAAAAATGTTTTACACTTTAAAGGAATAGTTCATTCAAACATTGTCATCATTTACTCAGACTAATGTTGTTCCAAATCTATATGAGTTTCTTTCTTCTGCTAAACACAAAAGATGATTTTAAAGAATGTGGGTAACCAAACAGCTTATGGTAGCTATGATCTTCTTCTGTGTTCAGCAGAAGAAAGAAACTCATACAGGTTTGGAACAACATGAGGGTAAATGCTGACAAAATTTTTTCATTTCATTTTTGGGTGAACTGTCCCTTTAAGGAATAAAATGTCATTTACTACAATGGTTTCACTCACATGAGATGAAGACTGTACTCAACATAGTTCTAATTTTATATTGTGCAGTTCACCCCTCTCAGTGTATTTCACTAAGTTGAAATGACGTGGCCCACCAGAGAGAATCCTCACACTCATTGTCCTCACTCAATCCTCTCTCAAATGATTAGAACACTAGTATTTTCACCAGCTAAAAATGGCTTTAAGTCAGTTATTTCTATCTTTTGCTGTAGTGTGTCAGTAGGAAATACCAGTTTACATTTCCAAACATTCATTTTGCCATTAATTGTAATAATCCAGTGAGATTTTTTTTTTTTTCGCACAAGGCGTCTGACAACAGCCAGTGCTCCACACAGAGATCTGATCTCACCATCATCCAGTCTGTCCGGAATGACATGAAGAAACAGAACAAACTGAGACAGACTAAATCCAGAACAACTGTGGCAACGTCTCCAAGATGCTTCAAGAATCCTACCTGCAAAACTGGCTGAAAAACGATGCGCAAGTGCACCTAGGGCAAAAGCTGCTTTAAACACAAAATATGGTCACACCAAATGTTGATTTAATTTAGTTAATAGAAATTAATTGATAAAGAAAATCTATTATCTTTATGACACTATTTTTGACAGCATCCTCATTTTACAGCATTTTTACACAAGTGCTTTAAACTTTTAACAGTACTGTAGCTTTGCAGGTAGGTTTCTTGAAGCATCCATTTTTTAACTGGTGAAAATCCTAGTGTTCTAATAATTTTGGCCACCACTGTATTTTTAAATATATTTTTTTGAGTTTTCAGCATCATTCCTTCAGTCTTCAGTGTCACATGATCCTTGAGAAGGATGCTGATTTGCTGCCTAATAAACATCTTTTTTTTTTATCAATGTTGAAATCATTTGTGCTGCTTAATATTTTTGTGGAAACTGTGATTATACCAACATGAATTTCCATGATACCATCAAAACCACTAGAAATGTAGCTGGTCAACTAGCATGGTCTTCATGGTTGAGCTCGTTCACGCTGGTTAAGCTAGTAAAGAAGACTGATGGGAACACCATAAAAGCAACATCCAATACATTATGTACTATAATGTACATTCTGTACAGTCTCTATATGGTGGTATTACCAGAATCAGGTCCTTTCAATTAATATCAACCCATGCACACCAAGTCATGTCTGGCCTCCCACAGATCTTTTAAGCTCATTGTGAGATTTCCTGGAACCGACGACCCAGATGTTCCTGTAATCAACGTTGCACAGCTGCAGACACACACACACAGGAGGAAGTTTCCTCGTCCACATCCTTCCCCCATCCCACGCAAAAAACCCTGAGCCCCGATCTAAGGATCACACTTCCTCAACACACAATCAGCATGGATATAATTACACACAGGTTGTTTTGTTTCGAGCAAGGAAACACAATCTCAGACCCCTTTCTGGATCTGACGCCCCTCACCTCCACCTCAAATCTGACACTCAAAAAAACACCATGAACAAAAGCCAGCGCCACTGCTCAAGAGGACCTGTAGTGAACACACATTCTCTACTGATCACAATCACACACTCCTGAATGAAATCGTAAAAGAAAACAGACCTCAAGCCACGATAACATCTATAACGGCCTGCCGAACAGTCACAGTCATAGGTCACTATCTGGAGCTTTGACTCCCAAACTAGACTTGCTGGAATACATTAAACTGTTTTACACAAGAGACTGTATTTATATAGAAACATGAAGCACATGTGTGGAACATATGTGTAAACACTGATCAAACAACCTCCATGCAGCACTGCCTGATGTCTACTTCTAATAACGCTTCATGTGGCCCTATAACGACATTAGTCCAGAATCCTGACGCTGTGGTTTTTCTGTAGATTCCTCACTGAAAAAGACAAAAAGGACATAATCACCTATTCCCAACAGAACACAAGTTGGATCTTAAAGACGGTTGTTTTATTTAAATACAATATGAAAGTTGGCCCATGCTGGTTCAAGCTGGTTTGATGCAGGTCTTACTGGTGAACCAGCATAGCCACACTGTAAAAAAAAAAATTAAAAATAAAAAATCTGTGACATTTAGAGTAAAACACCGGCAGCTGTGGTTGCCAGATCTTTTAACCATAAAAAGTATGGTAGCAACATTTTAGGTTTTACAGACTTAAACTAATAAAGGTGCACAGTGTCATTTACACAAATACTAAACACCATCATGGTAACACGATACTGAAATAATGCAATAAACATTAATTTAACAACATTAGATATAAGATAAAACCCTAATGTACACAACTGATAAGAAAAAACTAAGATGAAACAGTTATTTCAATGAAAAAAAACATCAAAAGAGAAGTGCCATGCAGGGAATTCTGGGAATGATAATTTATGGCTTTTCACTGTAAATTATACGATGACTTTTTTTCACTTCCAGAAACCATAATTCTAACAGTATTTTACTGTAAAATTACATTAAATGTAATTACATTTATGCATGATATAAACTTACTGTTAACCAATTAACAGGTTTTTACTGTGGCATTTAAAAAAATTTTTTACTGTAGCATAAGTCTTTCGCTGTTAAAATCACAATCATTTTTTACAGTGCTTTTCCTCAGCAAAACTTACAGGGATGATATTTTGAGGAATGTTGGTAACCAAACAGTAGACGGTAGCCATTGACATCCATAGTATTTTTTCCATACTATGGAATTCAATGACTACCGTCAACTGTTTGGTCACCAACATTCCTCAAAATATCTTCTTTTGTGCTCCGCAGAAGAAAGAAACTCATAGAGGTTTGGAACAACTTTAGTTTGCGTAAATGATGACTTTAACTAGTTTAACTAAATAAATGAAGATGTACAACTTTAAACTTACATCATATTTTTAAGTGTATTTATTATAACGGAAGTACATAACAACATAGATAGCAGGGGGGCCTTGGAGTCCAAAACATTGAGAAGCATTGCTATACATGTTCTGTTGTTATTGCAAACAATTAATTGGCACACATTATTCCTAAGAGGGAATGTTTATTTCCATAACCTTATTCAAAATGTAATAACTTGCTCTGCATCTCCATTGATGTGGCTAATGACCAAACACCAAATAGATATTTAGGCAAACTCCCATAGATTAGGCTATGTTTTGTAAATATTTACTTTTCAATATCAAGTTAATTCCCAATAGATACAAACCATTTCATGACCTACATGTTTTCTCACTGAATAGCTTATTTATATGAAAGCAAAATGAGTCAGGAGCGGTAATTCATGTTGACATTAAACTAGGTAAGATATCCTGTGTGGACACCAGAAATACAGCATCCAAAACACAACATATGCTGGAAGCTATTTACACTGGTCTTTTCAGAAAACGATGAACATAATCAACTGATAACTGTGGGGAACAAATGCATGTAATGTTTTAGTGAAGGATTGTGTTGGGTGAATTGTCATACAAATGCATTTTGGGATAAGATCTGTGTCCATTAGTCAAGCTTCGGTCATGAGGACACCAGCTTTCTATGGGTCCATTAGGGCAACAGGCTACTTAACAAGTATGACCGTGGAGCCTGGTAGAGCAGTGAAAGCTGTAGGTTAGAGTAGCTGACCTTGAGTACATTGGAGCTCTGATGTGCTGAGAACAAATTGGAGCCGTCCAGCCCTGACCCCACCACTCAGAACAATGAGGCTATTTTACAGCTAAACAATTAGTAAAGCATGACTCTATTCAGCAGGGAGTGAGACTGCGTGTCCAGTGTGTGTATCTGAATTCATTTGTTTCACTGTCTTTATGCATGTGTGTGGGAGACAGAAAGCAACATTCTAGGAAAAGGAGAAATACTGCATTACGTTCAATCGTCTATTGAGGCCATGATGAATTCAGATAAATTGTGCATTTCATGGCACATACCATTTGAAATTGTTTTCTATTTCTGTGATATTTAAATTATATGGTACATTTGTTTTAGCAGCACCAGTTCACAAAGATGTATGACTATTAAATACAATCAATTACAAATACACTACTATATATGTATTCCATTTAATTGAATTATCATAGACACAGATGGTATGTGTAACGCAACGCAAAATACACAACCATTCAAATGTTTGGGGTCAGTAAAATGTATTTAATTGTTAAAAACATCTCTGATGTGCACTAAAGCCGCATTTATTTTACTAAAAATACAGTAAAAACAGTTATAATGTGAAATATTATTACAAAATTGTTTTCTTTTAAATATATTTTAAAATGTAATTTATTTCTGTGATGCTCCAGTCTTCAGAGTCACATGATTCTTCAGAAATCATTCTAATATGCTGATTTGCTGCTCAGGAAACATTTCTTATTATTATAAGTGTTTAATCAGTTGTGCTGTTTTTTTTTTTTGTTTTGTTTTTTTAAGTATTTTTATGGAAACATGATTTTTTTCAGGACTCTTTGATGAGTAGAAAGTTCACAAGAAAAGCGTTTATTTGAAAGTGAAATGCTTTGGGACATTAGAAATGTCATTATTGTTACTTTTGATCAGTTTGATCAATTTAATGTGTCCTTGTTGAATAAAAAATAAATAAATAAATAAATAAATAAAATAAAAAGGAAAAAAAAAAAAACTTAGTCCACCCAAACTTTTGAATGGTGGCTTATATATATAAAATACCTTTTAATTCTAAATAAATGTATAGATAATCAGATTTTTTTGTAATAAAATCAATTTAAATTCAATACTCAGTACTTATACTTTATTTACTATTTATCTGCATCATGTACTCTACTTTTCATATAGTAATCCTGACGACCATGTCTGGGTTTATTTTGCCATAATGCTCCTTATGTAGCACAACTTCACAGCCTAACTGTGTAATGAAGTCATCTAATTGTTTGGTTTGAATTGGCTTTCCTTCATAATAACCCACACGGCATCTCATGACCGAAAGGAGCACTGACAGGTCATCACTGTTTCCATCTCAAGTTATTTGATTTATGTGATAATTTCTCTGCTCCAAATAAAACCAAATCTAAACACAAGTAATCATGGCAACACCACACTAAGGCACCAATCAAGCTAACAATGCGACCCCTGATAAAGAGATACCCAAACAAGCTCTCAGGAAAGCCAGAAACCACAAGACCCCAAAGGAAATAACACAGAGCATGCTGGATTCAATTAATTTAAAGAAAAGTGGTCTGAATCAAAGGACTCAAGAATGCCTTTTATTTACAGTGCCTTCCTGTTCCTCAGAAACCTCAGAGCTCCGCTTACTGTAAAAACAGCCCGACTGAACTGCCGTACTTAATGTGTGGCAGAGACTGACCAAGGAGAGTGAATAATTGACTGATTACAAGATAAGAATGAACAGACACTGTTGAACAGAGAACAGAAAGTATTCTTTTCAGAGATGCTGTGCTCCTGTTGTCAAATGCCCTTAAAGTGCTACGCTCTTGTTTCAGACCGGCTAGATCGGGATGAGTCATTTCAGTAAAGTGAGGGACCGCAAAACTCCTTACCAAGATGTAGAGAGGGGTTTTTTGAGGGGGGTGAGAGCAGAGGAAGTATGAGGAAGAAAAAGGAAAGAATGTAGAGAGCAGAGACAGAAAAAACACCACAAGACTGAAAAAAATCCCCTACGAAAGTCCAAAAGTGTTGCAAAACATTACCAAGAAAATGGTACCATACTTTTTTGTCACTTCCATGATGCTACTATAGAGGTATCATCTGTGTGTTCACTACATACAGTCCCTCAGAGAACCACAGTGGCAAGAATAAGTTTAAATATCTGGATTTCTGCATTAATTGCTCATTAATGTGTTCTGTTCTTTAGCTATGTCACAATTACAGTCAAACACTGGGTGATTATTCACAGGGCAAAAATAAGTGAATGACCACTTGGAGTCAATTAAGGCAATGAGATTGGAAATGTGGGTCACACAGATGCCCTACTCTTAAAATAAAGGCACACAAAGCCTGGTTTCTGCTAAATATATTCTTCTCAAGAATGACTGGTTGGTGTGAACCATACCTCGATCACAAAAGCTTTCACAGGACCGTAACGAAGCATTACAGAGATGCACAAAGCTGGAAAAAGCTACGAAAACACTGCTGAAGACTTGGATGTTCATCCATCCATGGTAGGATTCTACAAATGTAGAAAATTCTGGACTGTTGCCGCTCTCGCTAGGGCTGGGTTGTCTATAACTGTTACTTTAATTAAAATCAGACCGCATATTACGAGTAAGCAAAGCAGAAATCTGGATATTTTCAAAGGGTTCACAAACTTTTCTTGCGACTGTAAATGCCACGATAATTGAACCCAGTAATCACTAAGACATGTTATAAATAGTTTGAATATCCAAATAAGTACAAAAAAATGAAGATTACATTAGTCTGCGTTAAGAAAGTGTCTCTCGCTTTTTGCATTTCAGATTTAAATTCAAATGACTCTTTGAACACTGTAAAGTATGAATGTCAAGGATGAACCCACAGACTACATAAAGGTCAACTAGTTCAATCTGAGAGAAAAAGAGCTTTTATATGAAGTCTTTGCACTCTTGCACTGAGATCTAACACAGATTATTTATACTGGAACTTTAAACTATGTGTGAACGTGTTTGTCACACAACCACACCTTAGTTTTTCCCAGCTGCCACTCTTTCTTTGTGACGTCATACTTCGTAAGCAGATCTGCACATTTCTTCCTCTCATCCGCCGTGTGGTTTTTGTCCCTCAGGATCATTGTGTATCTGCACAGGAAGTGGGCACAGCTTGAACACATACACACAATCCACCTCACTCATTTTATTGTAAGAGAACAATGTACTGATAGATTCAGAAAAACTTCCCTGGTATTGTTCATTATGATTTGAAGGACATTAACTTTACATTACCTTTCCAAAAAACTGTCAGAGATCAAACATGTGCATCTGGAACAGATTTGGTGCTTCAAACTGTATTTTGATGGACTGTCAGTGGTTTTGTGGCGGTTTCTTGGCGATGTATCTCACCTGCTGAGGAAGTCTTGGAAGGTTCTCCGTACAGGAAAGCCTGCTCTACGGATCTTCACTGTCTCCAGCATTCCAGAGTAACGTAGCTGATTCAGAACCACATCTGCATCGAATTTATTTGCATTCTGCAAGAAGACAGGAGGAGATGTCCATCAGAACTGATATCAACCAGCTATACCCAATATTATTTGAAACTGAATGAACCAAAACTCAATATTCAACAGTGGTCCTATTACACTACCACAAGTTAACAAGAAATAGTGTTTATAATAACATATTTGATTTCTATATTCTGATTTCAAGTTTTGCTTCGTTTGTTGGTCTTTCCTCATTTAGCAATTTTTTGATGATGATGATGATGAATTTTGTGAGGTTTATGCTTAAGAGAAAACTGGGTAACACTTTACTTAAGGCTTTTATGTATAATGCATTATAAAGGGTATAAAGCATTATAATATTCATAATGTGCATTGCAATACATTATATCTTGTCGTAAATAATTATAACCAAATTTAAAATACAAGTGTAACAATGAATTGATAAGTGTTATAATGTATTAACTGTGAGAAAAATTATTCATGAGACTGTACAATGCATTATAAGGTGAATTACAAGGCATAATTAATGCATTAAAACTACTTTTATAATGCATTACATTTAGAAAATTACTGAAAATTGTAAACAGTTACCCATATTGTTGGTCACTATATAGTAGTGTCTAATAAAAAGGACAAAAAAATGCCAGTGGGGTATGATACATAAACCTAAATACATTCTCTGATAATAAATCTTGATAAATTAATTTAGTCGAATAGATATTTTTGACAGTTTTATATTTTTGAAAAAAAGACAGAAATACTGAAATAAAACCCTGAAGAGAATTATATTTGTGAAGTGCATGACACAGGGGAGGATCTGAAAAAAATGATGGCTTGATAACGTTAGCTGAAAAAAAAAAGTTTCACAGTTGTTGATGAAAGATTACAAAGACAAACATTTTATCTTTGGAATAACAAAGACCGGATGAATCTTTTTCAATGAGACCAGGAATTTTTATAGGACGCATTTTGATTTCATTCTGACTTTAACCATAACCTAGAGTGAGATAACAGAGATGCTTGTTTTGATCTGTCACATAATGAACAAAAGATGTCTGTGGGCAGAAAAAAGGGGTCAAACACCAACGTCAGCCATGTGAGCTTTCAACTGAGATTGATTATGTCTATTGTGTGAGGTGTTGCGTCATGTTTAGTGGCGATCTGTAGCTGGATCAGTAATGTCAGTGCCTGGTGTTCAGCTGCTCCCACACTGTCCTGTCTCATCAGGCCGTTTGATCGCTGTTTTAAAGAGCGGGACTCATTGCTGGTGGTCTGGACATCTGGTGCGTCTTAACAGCATGTTCCACTATTGCCTTCATTTCAGTCAGCACAATCTGAACTGAAATTATCATGTCAGGCTAATGTGACAAGAGACTGAGGTGTATTTCTGGTCTGCCTGTGTAATTTGGGCAGTAAACCTGGGTCAGGCATGAAGTATGCAGTATCACAATTGTCTTTAAAGGGGCCCCGAAGTGAGCTGAGATGTGTTGTGTGGCATCAATGACAGAAGAAAAGGTGTGGAATGACAGAGGAAGCCAGGCGCCAGACAAGGCCACAGCCGTGATTCCCCTCCCTGAGGACAGCTTTCACAAAACAACAACCCCATCAGAAGCGCCAACCTGATCCTCTGCCCGCTGAAACGAGAGTCCTCTATAAATCAATGCGATCATAATAATTCCAGTAATACGGGAGATCAAATGAGCGTTATTACAGCTCGATTGTATTATATAATGAAGGGTAGTGGCTCTCTGTGATTTTCTGACTGTTATCTATACATTCCTCTGCCGCAGGTCAGGAGTGTGATACTCCTCTCAGTGCCGCTGAAGCGGACGGCCGTGACCTCTGACCCCAGCACAGGCAGGTTTGGGCTGCAGGAATGTGCTGGCGGTGGGGATGGGCCGCTCCAATCTGAGCAGATCAGCACAAAGAGACTCTATGTACAGAGCGCAGAACACGACAGGCTGCTGGCTCTACAGCTTCTCACAATGTGATGATGCCAGATTGTCCTGTGAATTTTTACTTTAACATAAGTAAAGCTGTTACTAATGATTTCTTAATCAGTCTTTTGTGACATGTTTTTCAGCAGAAAAAAAACTATTTTTAAAACATGGTAAAATGAATTAATTATTAGCAAAAAACTTAAACTTGATCCATTATTATTTCTTATGTTTGTCTTATCTTACCATTTTTATCCATCATTTAGACATTTAATGCACAGTTTAAGCAGCTGACCAGATATACATTTCACTGGAAATTGTATTCTGTATATAACTGTGTATGTAACTAATAAAAATATTGAATCATAACATAAATCAGAAGCAACATTACATACTGAAAACAAGTGAAAAATTTGCCAATTTGCCTGTTTTTAAAGACACATTCTTAATATCTTATGCAGCGTTGCTTAAAGAAAGTGTATCTTGTATCAAAAAATTGTAGAATTTTAGACTTTAAAAAAAAAAAACTTATTAAATAAATTTATATAAATATATATTTTATTTATTTTTATTTTTTTTCTTTGTTTGTTTGTTTGTTTGCAGGGTGGAAAGTTGAAATAAAAGTTTGCCATTTATTCACCCTCATACCATTCCAAACCCATTTGTATTTTTTAAAATTCATTCATCAAAAAAAGGAGAAATTGCAAATTATGTTCAAGAGGTTACTTTCCAAACAATAAAAGCATATAGTGACCAGAGAAAGTCATCATCACTGTCAATCTCTCTTGAATCTCATTTGCATTTCTGCAAATTCAAATTTGGTGCATCAATATTTGGTTACGAGGCAAGCAAGAACCAGCGCTGCTTGACGTTAAACATTGCGGAACACATCTTGATGTGCTGGGTTTGACTATGCACATGCTTGAATATGATTCTGGAGCGACAGTAAAGGAGAAAGTTATTAGTGAATAACTAAAATTTTAGTCTGATTCACCAATAAAGCTGTAAAGGTACAGTCACTATTGGTCTATTGTCAGTAGAGTAACAATGTATAAAACACAGCTCATATCAAAGTCACTTTCAAGCAAAGCAGCTTTCTATTGGTCAGTGCAGCAAATTCGCATGACCAACTTGAACATGAGTGAAACATGTGAGGGGAACATTTTCATCCTCGTGAAACTCCTGATCAAAAATTCAGAAGACTTAAAACATATGATTTGCATTAATTGCATGGATGATTTTCATCTTAATAATAAATTTGTTTATTATGAACAAGCTGCTTTTAACTTCACTTGTGACTTTGTGATGTTTTTATCAACTGTTTGGACTCTCATTCTGACGGCACCCATTCACTGCAGAGAATCTATTGATGAGCAAGTGATGTGATGCTAAATTTCTCCAAATCTCTTCCAATGGAGAAACAAACTCAATACATATCTTGGATGAAAATGAAATTTTCATTTTTGGGTGAGCTATTCCTTTAAGTTGCTCTTTGATTGTTGTATTATATGGAAAAGAGCACCATGAACATTTATTTAAAATTTCTTCTTTCGTGTTTGAAAGAAAAAAGAAAGTGAAACATGTTTGAAATGAATAAACGATGGACTTTCATTCTGAGTTGAGCGATTCATTTGAAAATTACGTTTTTTGGAAGACTGGTTTTATTTTCTGTTTGACTCTATATATGGTTTGAGTGTGATATGGACAGTACAAAAAGTGTCAAACCTACCTTCTCCATGTTAGGTTTGATGCAGCGTACAAAGAAAGGGTTGGAGGCACTTAAAGTGGCCATCAGTGCATGAAGAGAGTCCTGAAACACACAGTCACAATAACACTAAATTACACCCCTGCACAGGAAAGTAACAGCACCAAAACTGCCGTTCAGCAACCACAGCTGCTATTTGCTTGTCCGTCCCACATCTTCTGTTGAGGAGGACAAACACAGGCAGTGACAGGGCTAGTATTTACCCAGTCACATCAAGGACCCTTTAACCTGGCACTCTGTCCCACAGTCTCAGACTGAGAGGCTCCAGGCCGGCTTTAATGACAGGGGAACAGGGAAACATGCACGGACCCTGTCAAACCCTTGTGCCCTGTTTGTGGGTAATCCCCTGGCTTTAAGAGCCACAGTACAAGGGCAGCTGCCAAATCCCCTGCACGGCAGTTATGACATGCAAAGCCCAGTAACCCCGCAAACGGGCAGATACACAGAGACATAGACAAGAGGACAAAGCACACACATGCATGCAAGGTACACACACATGCACACAAGTGCAGAAAAATAAACAAAAATTTCTGCTAGGTTTGCATTTGTAACCTGGAATGTCCACCCAAAATATTAAGCACACACATATATTAGCTCTGTTTCAAAACTTACTGAGCTGCCTCACTGACTACTGCCTACAAAGGCAGCATCCTAATTATCATGAAACCCAATAAGTGACTCATTTGGAACATTCTACATAGGCTGCAATTCCTCGTGCCAAATAAAAAGGACTTCGCACATGTGATTTCACAAATGATTTCAATAGAGTGCAACAGTGGCCGACCACTTTTTCAGCAGCCTTGGTTCCGGATTTTTTTTCCATTCTTTTTTCCCATTGGGATATTTAAAAAGTCTCTGTTAAAGAGTTATAATGAACCAAATCAAATCAGCTACGAATAGGTCTGTTTTTAAAGGTTATATGTCAACAGTCAGGGTAATGTTAGCATGTTGCTAAGCTAATGTCACAATACTCAGAAAAAAAATGCATAATACATACAAATGTTGAGCTAAATAATCTATTTCTAATTACACTGATTTCTTAAAATACTGAATGAAATATGTCTTGCTTCATTTGTCATCTCGAATTGATTTTTTCATTGAGCAGTGCATTCTGGAAGTTACTGTTTACGTGATTCACGTGATGCTACCTTTGAATTTACTGAACACAAGGTATTTTAGCATGTCTATAATGACTTAAAATGCTAGGTTGCGTTTTGGGACCGAGTAGTTGTCTCACAATCTTCTTGTCCTGATTCTTTCAAAATATAGTTGTATAAAAACATCAGACGGCACATTTAGATCATCGATTCGGTGTCTCACCCTGAACTGCGAGCTGACGGTGGGTTTGCGGCGGGCAGTGCCCATCTTCAGAGTCTCGTCTCCATTCCTGCTACCAACACGCTCAAACAGGTCATAGATGAAGTCAAGCCTGAGAGACACACAACAGAGACAATATCACTCACAAACATCATTCATATCAACAGAAATGGAGATCAGCAACAACTGCTTCAGGGTAGCTGGATGTTTAAGTTCGAATTTAAATGACTGTATATAGGAAAGTGTATATCTTAGGCCAAGCAAGTTTTTTAATAGCTTTTTGCCTTCATTACATGATTTTAAATGGTCCTTCAGTGTGTCAAATTCATTTTTAAAAGTAAAAATATTCCATTTAGTCTCTTAATCAAAATGAACTCACAAAAGCTTCCTTAATGAAAGGTTTTAGATGCAGTGTAGTTTCACGAGACATGTCAAAATCACAAAAAATATTCCTTGTCAATAGTTTCTGTAGTATGAGAAGTATAGTTTACAGTACATACATCATTGATCTCACAACAAGATAAGGATTATAGGATCCACAGCATTGCTCAGAATAGTAGAAACAAAGTGAATGATTTGTTACCTGCTGTCGTTCAGCATGTTGAGAATATCATCTCTGAATGTGTCTCTGTTCTTCTCTAGAATGCCACGCACATCATACAATACCTGACACACACAAAGACAAATACAGTTACAAAATACATGTACAGTGACTTAAAAATAATGCAGAATTTATTCATTTACTTATTTACATATATTTATTTTATGGATGGAAAATATTTTTTAATTATAGAATTTTTATATAACCTACTTCATGTGTCTGTCCTGACATTTCTCACTAAACTAAATTGAATTATATGAAGAAGATACACGGTCTCTGTTCCTGTGTTTTACTTTCAGCCTAATAATGAGAGACCGAAGAGAAAGGTTTATCGAGCTGCCGCAGTTTAATGCAGTCACCTGTTGAGTATTACTCAGTCATGACCTCCGTGGCGACAGATTCCTCCACTGATCTTAACACTATGAAATAAACTCCTGAGCTGTAAAGTATGCAGCATCCACAACACATGCTGGTGGTATTTATAACACCATCTCGATAATTACAATCTCTTATTTAAACAGAGAATTCATCCAAAGCTTATAGTCCGATCTTTCATTTGTGTTGGCCTGGAGAGCAGATGCTAAAGATATTCTCCATCTGAAAGCATTTGAAAGACTGGATAGAAATTGTGGGAACCATGTATCACATCAGACATTTTGCACACAAGAAAATGTGTTGAAAATATCTGGCAAAATCAGATGTTTTCCAGTAACAATATATAAAAATCCTTAAAAGAAGATTGAAAAGAGATAATTCTTAATACCTTATGCAATTTTAGATGTTTTACTGGAAAGCACGACTGATTAAAATAACTTTTTTGGAGTAGAGAGAGAAACTAAAGAGTGAAATGCAAGAAAAAAAAACTGTCAGGAAAAGAGAAATGGCAACTAGAGAAGGAGCACAACAGCGTGCCAAATGCTTCTCATGGGAGCGCATGTTAAGCGTGTGGTTTCCAGCACATTAAACTGTGGAGGCTTCGTGTGGTGCCCATGGTGAAAGGGCAAACCAGCTCTTCACTTTCCATCTCTCTCTCTGTGCTTTTTTTCAGCATACTGCTCTGACTGCTTTCTCTCACTCTCCTGAAAAGACTAATTCCTCTCTTAAAGCCTGAAACTGATACTGCAGATGATGAGAGAAGGAGAAGACTGGCTGGGGAAGTCCAGTGTCCACTTTCTCCTGGTAATCACACATGTGCAATAGTGATAGACAGGGATATCGGCCAATATTTGAGATTATAGGTATCAACAGAAATGGCCATTCCACTTGCTGTTGCTGCCAAAATGTACTAACAACCTTGTCAATGAATAATGCACATTTTATATTTTAACTTATACAATAGTTAGTTTGAGTACTTGATATATAAGCATTACCTGAGGCCTTGTACCTACAGCTGAATCGGATATTCAGAACAACAGCAATCTTGCTCGTATGACATTACTGAAATATTTTTATAGTCAGTAAATATTGCGTAAAATGATTATTAATTTTGTGTATCATATTTTGTATTAATAAATTATATTATATCAGCCATTCAACCACTGCGATGTTACTGTAAAACACAGAATAGTGCCACACTTCCACTTGTGTGTGTGTGTGTGTGCGTGTGTGTGTATGTGTGTTTGGAGTCTGCCAACTCTGATGTCAATTAAATGCATTTAAATTGTACTATAAATTTTGGCAGACCTTATAAAATCTTTCCAACCTCATAAATAATGCACCACAAAACCAATACTGTAAAACACTTTTGCTATAAACTGCAATTTTCTTCTACATACCTGGGGAGACACTATAAATTCTAGGCTGTATCTTAAAAAAGTGTTTGTTTCTCTCATATGGGCACTTGTTGACAGTGTGGTTATCATTTATTAATAGTAAAACTTTTAGAAATTGCTTCTGAAATAAAAATGAAATCACTAACTTTAAAAAAACTAAATATAAAAAATATTTTTAAAAAACTGTAATGGAAATTAGCTGAAGTACTAAAATTAAACTCTACTAACTTACTAAAATTAAAATTTAAATAAAAATAAGCTAAATAGAAATATTTAGGAAAAAATGACAATCGCATAGAATTTCAAAAAGTTTAACTAAAATTAATATTAAAACAGAATATAAAAAAATACTTAAATAACACTAAATAACACTTTTTGATGTAATTACCTCTCCTGCATAATGTTTAATGCCAAACTGGTGATCTGCCACTCTTGGTTTCACGTAGTAAGGGTTTGTCTGCAGAGATAGAAACACATAACACATTATTTCATACTGATTATATTTGCAGTGAGCACACACAGAGGTACTTCAATCAGGGCATACTGTATGTGGGTTCTCCGAGGACACACTCATTGTTCCTGCGGCCTGAGGAAAGCCTGCTCATGTTACTGTATTGTGCATGTGCGTGTGAGAGGCTGTGGGGGGGTGACTGGGTGTTGCCTATTGGCTCAGCACTGGTCTTTATCAGTGAGTTTAAAGAAGAATGAACTCTCTGCGATCTGAAATGAGATGGGGGAAAGAAACGCATACAGTATGTCTGTGAGTGTTTTGAAAAGGAGGGCTTACGGCATGCCGGCTGTGGAGTTTCTCCAGCAGGGTGTAGTCCGTGCCTTTAGGGAATCTGCTCTCTTCATTGATAAGAGCCAACATGCCCAGTTTCTAAGGAAAAAGAGCACACTGATGTAAGCACACGTTCTCTATGGCTTTCCACAGGGGTCTAGTTTGTATTCGATCAGAGATGTTAATTGAAATCGCTTTAACAGTGCGCCGTCATTCATTACTAGTGTCAAATACTGTCTCTCAAATTACACAAATATTTACTTGTAATGTCATGTAGTTATTTGTTTAAGAAATTGTTCAAAGGTTCATTCAAGTCACTGATGATTCTCAGACAACTCAAACGCATATTTTTTAATCATATTGCCCTTTCAGCCACTTGATATGGATGCCCTGATAGCATATTCAGCACCCAGACATCTTTTCAATTTCAGCTGGAACATGCAACTCTTTCTTCAACATAATATGCAATAATTTGCAAACAGTGTTGAACATTCAGCAGATGTTTCTACACTTTTTTGTACATGCAAATTCACTTTTTTTGGGATGTGTTTGGGATTATAATGTGAAACTTTCCAGATCTCGTAGAGATTTACACTACGTTTTTATTTTTTGAAAGAAGTCACTTATGCTTACCAAGGCTGCATTAATTTGAGCAAAAACACAGTAAAACAGTGAAAAGCTATTACAATTTAAAATAACTGTTCATATTTTAATGTATTTTAAAATGTAATTTAGTTCTGTAATGGCAAATCAGAATTTTCAGCATCATCACTCCAGGCTTCAGTGTCATATGGTATTTCAGAAATCATTCTAATATGCTGATTTCCAAAATTTTGAATTGAAGTGTATGTGCATTAACACAGTAAGTAAATATTAAAAAATAAATAGTGTAAATGATGTAGAGGGCAGCATATGATGTAGAGAAGAGACAGCAGCATCACCTGTATGAGCATCAAGGCTAAACTAGACATGGAACCTATTTATTTACAGTTTGTTTTAAGACTGACTAAGACTCTCTGAAAGTCCCATGTCTACTGGAGATGATAGTTTGAAATTATGAAATTTCTCATGTGCTAATAGTTATCAACAGTGGAATGGTTTCCAATGAGCACTTTTGCAGTGAGAACTGATTAAAGGTCAAAGGTTAAAAGGATACCTTTTCGATCAGATCCAAACACTCTGCATTGTCCATCCAGTCGATGGCTTCCCAGTGTATCCCCTCCCTGTGTGGAGACACAAGAGAACCTCTTGAGCAACATCACAACACTACAAGTACACAAAGGTGGTATTATCCTCAGGGTTCATGTGATGAAATGAGCTGTGACCGGGCTCTGCTGACCCCCCTCAGCCATCACATTTCAACACAAGAACACAACTGTGTGGGAAAGAGGAGACCCATTCACACATCTGGCAGAGTGCCTCCATAGCCACTACAGCAAGAACAGGCCGAGAAACCCGCCATTAGTTCATCGGCTATCTCTCCATCACTAAAAGAGATCACAGGACGGCCATGTCCTTTATATCATGATCACATACATGTCGCACCTCCACCCTTCTATGTCATTTCACCCCGTTGTGACCTGAGCTCTCTGTGACACCTGATAGTGTGAAGCTATGTGTCTACAGACCAGCATGTATCGTATGCATTGGGTTTCACGCAGCGATTTCATGTTCTGATGATGATGTAACTGTGAGGACATAACGTATGCAGGGCTGTGCTCGCACACAAATGCTCGGACAACATATCGTCCAGTTGTATACACGTATTCTTGCATTACTGCGTGTCAGCAACAGACCTCAGTACTCAAAATGGGTTGATATTAGCTATAACCAGTGTTGGGAAGGTTACTTTGGAAATGTAATAGGTAATAGGTTACAGATTACCCTATTTAAAATGTAATAAGTAGTATAACTATTTTGATTACTTTATTAATGTAACTGATTACATTTGATTACTTTTTGATTACTTTTCTAAATTTCTAACAAACTGTCAATCACTTTCAAATATTTAAAGCAGGCAGGGTTAATCTTACAGTAGTACTCAACACTGATTACTGTCAGACTTTCAAAATCCTTCATCATTTGAATTAAAAATTTTATTTTAAAGCTCAACCACCACAAAATCAGACTTTAGCACCTCTTTTTACTTTGAGATCGTTCTGAGGTTAAAAGCAGATTTAAAATAATAACAAGATATAGTTTAATAGCTATTATAATGTTTTTGAAATCGAATCTTTGCATAGCTATGACAGGAAACACTGGCATCTAACAATGCTTTTGAAAAAAACTGTTAATCTTAAAAAATAAAGCATGTACTGTACATAAAACCAAATAGGAAATAAAATAAGTATGTGTCCTATTCTGTATCCTAAACTCCTGAAACATTGGTGTCTCATATGTTAGAGCAGTCAATGCAGTTTGGGAAAGAAATCAATCAATGTGTGTGAAAATGTAAATATGAACTTATTTTGTAATTAAATTACATAATTCGTTACTAGTCACTCCCCAACACTGGCTATAACTAGCTATAATGCTAACTAGGCATATCTTGTTCAGAAAGATTCACTAATATTTTTAAGAGCTGAAACACAATCTGTATGTGACGGTGTTTGTGTTATAAAAATGTCTGAAGAGCATTACTGCAAATATTAGCATAAAGTTCTCTCTTCTAGATGTGACTTTCTTGCTATAACATTACATTAGCATAACATGTCTGCATAACATTCTACTGTCATTTCATGTGAACAACTGTCATGGTAGAGCAACAGTTTGAAATAAACAACTAGTTAAAGTTAATATTTTTATAGCTAGCTTAATAATAGTGCATTAGCTTATGTGCACAGATATTTGATAACCGCACGTTAATGTTCAGTTTACTAGCAATAAGCATATTTGTAAAATTCTTTAAGATTCTTTATTCATCCATAAACCTAATTTAGCAATAAGGAGTACAGAAGACAATGTAGGACTATCTAAGCTTATTTCCAGTGCAAAATTATGTCAAAATCTGAGAAATAAAGCACTTTTTGTTGACAGTGCTAACCAGGGTCACTGACAGGACTCACCTATTATATTCAAGCTGCTCCAGGGAGAAAATGTGCTTGTTGAAGTACTCCTGGAGCTTCTCGTTGGCATAGTTAATGTTGAACTGCTCGAACCGGTTCACCTGGAGGGGGAAAAAGTCATAAAAACATGACAACATGCCATCGACAGACAGTCTGGCTGGACCACTTCACCTCTTTGTACTCAACAAACTCTCACCTCGAAGTTTTCAAAGCCAAAGATATCCAAAATGCCAATGGACTTGAAGTTGTCCTTTCCTTTGATTTTCTGGTTAATTCT
>JAFVLL020005324.1:0-34682 GCA_021397915.2 Tor tambroides | reverse complement strand
GGGGCCAGGTTCAGAATTGAGCTTATCAGAATGGAAGGCTCAGGTTGAGTACCTGGCGGGACTTCAGGGGCTAAGCGCCCCACAGAAGTTACAGTTCGTCTTGAATTCACTTGAAGGCGAGGCCAAGAGGGAGGTGCAGGCCGCACCCGAAGAGATTCGAGTTACGGCCCAAGCTATTTTCGATTTCTTGGCCGGGCAGTATGGCGATGCCACCCCAGTAAGCTGTCCTCCGGACTCAGTTTTTTAACTGTAAACAGGGACCTCGGCAAACTGTACGGGCCTTCGCTCTACAATTGCGGGAGCAGTTTACCAGGCTGAAGGGGAGACGCGATCATGGTCTGGGAGGAGAGGAGACCCTGTTGCGGGACCAATTTCTCCTGGGGCTCCGGGAAGGCCCTGTTCGTCAGAGCTTGCGGGTACAGCTCTGCCGGGACCCCGGGCTGACGTTCGAGGATTTGCGGAGAGAAGCATTGGCTCTGGAGTTGGACCATGCGGAGACGGCGGATCCCTCCGTTTGCATGGCTGCCAGTGGAATGAGCGACTCTACCCCTTCGGGGTTGCCCGACTGGAGGCATACTTTACGTGCTGAGCTCATGAAGGATGTCCGTGAACAAATGACCGAGTTGTCTAAGACCCTTCTGGAGGAGCTCCGCCGGGGACGGCCTCCTCTGACTTTACCTCGGGAGCGTTCTTATTCGGATGGGAGTCGAGACCCAGGAAGACGCCCACTCCGGCCTGCCGGCCCTAAATTCCAGTGGGACGAACAGGGTCGCCCGATTTGTAATGGCTGTGGAGAATCTGGACATTACAGTCGTCAGTGCGGCTCTCGCCGCGGGTCACAGGGGGATTTTTAGAGTTACCGGCTACTGTGGGTCAAGTGGTCGGGACCCCCTCGATGGACCCTTCTTCGTCTACTGTCCCTAGAGACAGTTTAGTCAGGCATTGCCCCCTTGTGGAGATTCAGGTGAACGGTGTCAAGGTCCGGTGCCTAGTGGATACCGGGTCCCAAGTTACTCTATTCTCCGAAAGCCTGTCTAAAGAACTGTTCAGTGCCCAATGGTTACAGGGGGCAGAGGCTCCTTGGCTTACCCTGCGAGGGGCAAATGGTCTGGACATCCCCTACATTGGATACCTGGTCACAGACTTTGAGATCCATGGGGTCACCGTACCGCAGAAGGGGGTTGTGGTTGTTCGGGACCCTTGTTTGGGGGCGCATCGAGCCCTTTTGGGCATGAATGTTATAACAGATTGTTGGGAGGAACTGTTTCAAGCTAGGCCCAGGCGAGCTGCTCTGCCAGCCGAGAAACGGGAGTGGGGACGCATTGTTGCCGATTGTCGCCGGATCCACACGGCCAGTTCCCAAAGGGACCGGGAAGATACCGGCCGGGAGGTTGTCGATATGACCTTTCTATCCCGGCTCGGTGTGAGGCTGTTATTTGGGCCCGGTTGCCCGCTCGGACTTATGGACCGGAGGACTGGGTCCTTGTTGAGCCCCATTGGGACTGTCAGAGTGTGGAGGTGGCTCGAGGACTAGCCGTGGCCCATCGGGGCCGAGTTTCTGTGAGAGTACGGAACGTAAAACCTTATCCCGTCAACCTGTACCGCCATCAACGACTGGCCCGAGTTACCTCAGTGAGCCCCCAACAAGTGCGAGAAGGTGGGGAGGTTAGCTTCTGCCAAGTGAGCTCTACGGTGGTCGAAGTGGCCCTGGAGCGAGTGGACCAGCCCATGAGCCTGTCTGGAGAGGGGATGCCGGCTCATCTTCTGGGAGAATCCCTGCGAGGAGAGGGGCTGGAAGAGAGTCATACCCAACAGCTCCAGGATTTTCTGGTGAAATGACAGCACGTATTTTCTACACACGACGAGGATTATGGTCGTACCGATGTTGTAAAACATCAGATTCCTACCAGTGATGCCGCACCAAGCCGGGAGCGGTATCGTCCGGTGCCGCCAACTCTCTATTCTGAGGTTCGTACCCTGTTGCGGGGGATGTTAGAGAAGGGGATTATTCGGGAGAGTTGTAGCCCTTGGGCAGCTCCTATCGTCCTAGTACGAAAGAAGACCGGAGCCTGGAGGTTTTGTGTAGACTACCGTAAATTGAACCAAGTAACTAAGAAGGACGCCTTTCCGCTGACGCGGATTGAGGACTCTCTTACCAGCCTGACTCAAGCCGCCTGGTATTCCACATTAGATCTTGCCAGCGGGTATTGGCAGGTGCAGGTGGAGGAGGGGGATCGGGAAAAGACCGCGTTCACTACCCCCTTCGGGCTCTTTGAATGGGACCGGATGCTGTTCGGCCTTTGTAATGCCCCAGCTACATTCCAGCGGCTGATGCAGCGGTGTCTGGGCGGTCAGTTGGTGGACACCACGTTAGTATACCTAGACGATGTCATCGTTTACTCCCCAGACTTTGAATCCCACCTCCAGCATTTGGAGCAGGTGTTTCGGGCCATGGAAAAGTACGGGCTGAAGTTACAACCAGATAAATGTCAACTGTTCCGAAAGGAAGTGAAATTTTTGGGCCACTGTGTAAGTGCCTCTGGAGTCTCTGTGGATCCCGAAAAGGTGTCGGTTGTTCAAGGATGGGATCCACCCAAAACAGTGCGGCAAGTGAGATCCTTCTTGGGCTTCGTGGGGTATTATCGGCGTTTCATTAAAAACTTTTCGAAGATCGCCAAGCCGCTAAATCAGCTCCTTGTGGGCTCAGGCCGTCCCCATGGCCGGGGGTCTCCTCCTGTCGCTTGGGACTCCGCATGCGAGGCGGCCTTTCAGAGGCTCAAGCAAGAGCTGTTACAGGCTCCCATCCTGACATATGCGGATTTCACCCAGCCCTTCGTCCTGTACACTGATGCCAGTAACATCGGCCTGGGAGCAGTGTTGGCCCAGCGGCAGCAGGGAGTGGAGCGAGTTATAGCTTACGCAAGTCGAAGCCTTCACCCCGCCGAGCGAAACGATTCCAACTATAGCTCCTTTAAACTCGAATTGCTGGCCATGAAGTGGGCCATGTGTGAGAAGTTTAAGGATTACCTGTGGGGAGCCAGGGTATTTGTAGTAACTGACAACAATCCTCTGGTCCACTTACGGACAGCTAAGTTGGGGGCAGTTGAACAACGGTGGGTAGCGCAACTGGCCAATTATGACTACCAACTTCAGTATCGACCGGGCCGGGAACATACTAATGCCGATGTGCTGTCCAGACTCCCGGAGGTCGAGGCCCGTGGTCCTCCGTTGGTGCCTTCTATTGGACGCAAGGAGGAGCTTAGGGTAGGAGTTGTGGAAGCACCTGGGTCCCATTTAGAGGAAGCCCCCGCTAGTTGGGGCTGGGACCCGCGGCGATGGAAGGAACGGCAGGAAGAGGATGCTGGTTTAGTGGCGATACGGTCCTGGTTGGTACAGGGGTCATGGCCTGAGGCGGCAGAAAGACAGGCCCAGACACGGGCAGTGAGAAAACTCCTCGGGCAGTGGGAGAGGCTCTGTCTGAGAGATGGGGTGGTTTGTCGGTCCATCCGAGACCCAGTGACGCATGAGGCTGTGTGTCAGGTGGTGGTACCTGAGGGTCAGATTCAGGCCCTGTTACAAGCTTACCACACCCAGTTGGGACATCAAGGACAGGAGAGGACGGTGTCCCTGCTGCGGAGGTATTTCTACTGGCCAGGGATGGAGACGTCCGTGAATTCGTTCATCCAGAAATGTCAGCGCTGCACGCTCTTTAAAGTTAGAAAGGAGGTGCGAGCTCCGTTGGTCCCCATGCGGCCCAAGGCCCCTTTGCACATCGTGGCTATGGACTTCTTGACGTTGGGTCGACCGATGGATCGTTTCCAGAATATCCTGGTGGTAACCGACTTGTTCATGAAATATGCTTGGGCCATTCCGACTCTGGACCAGACAGCTATTACTACTGCCAATGCTCTGTGGAGGACGGTGTTTCAACCGTTTGGGTGCCCGGAGACCCTTCATTCAGATCAAGGGCCAAATTTTGAATCCAAGGTTGTCCAGGAACTGTGTCGACTTTATGGGTGTAGGAAGACTCACACCACGCCGTACCATCCTCAGGGTAACAGGGGGTGTGAGCGGTTTAACCAGACCCTGCTGGGTTTGTTGGGGACGATGGACACGGACCATCAAAGTAACTGGGTGGATAGTCTTCCCGCCCTGGTACAGGCCTACAACAATAGTGTGCATAGCACCACCGGGTACGCTCCGACTTACCTGATGTTCGGGAGACACGTGCGTTTACCCATGGATTTACTATTGGGAACGGCTGTGGCCGGAGAGGCTGTGAGTCTGACTGATTGGGTGGGCAGACATCATCAACAACTCCACTTGGCATATGAACGGGTCACGGACCGAATAAATGTAGCCGCTGCCAAAAACAAGCGGTTGTATGACCGGACGGCACGGGAGGCTCCGTTACTGCCCGGAGAGAGAGTTTTGGTACGGGACAATCGGCGCCAAGGGAAGGGTAAACTTAGTGACCGGTGGGAGGCTCTGCCTTATGTAGTGCAACGTCGTCAACGCCCCGACCAGCCGGTTTACAGCATCCGCCCTGAGGGAAAGTCGGGCCCAGAGCGGGTTTTACATCGGAATTTACTCCGCCCCTGTCCGAACTATCCAAGGCTTACAGTGGAGATTCCAACGGTCCCTGTGGGCCCTAGGCCACCCTTAGTGGGGTGGGCAGTGGTTCCGAGGGGCCCGAACATCGAGCCAAGAGGGGTGGACCCCGCCTCACCGCCGAGACGTTCCCAACGGGATAATAGAGAACAGCCCCCCGTGAGGTATGGGGATTGGGTGTCGGAACCTCGTTCTAGGGACTAGAACCGACTGGTGGGGGAGGATGTCACGGAGTGACTAGAGGCAAGCGGAACCTTTTTTTTTGGAGGATGTTTCCCTGCCGGACCAGTACCGGTGTGGCACCTGGCCGGTTCCGGTTGTCCCATGAGCTGTGAGTAAATGGGGGAATTAGAGGAGGAAATGAGTGTCAGGTGTGTGATGAGAGGGTGGCGATCGGTGATTGAGACACGTATTTGAGATGTGGATTATAAAAAGACATGGCGGGGGTAAGCAGGGAGAGGGCAGTGGGAGCGAGAGTGAGATATCGAAGAGAGAAAGTGGGGCAGAGACGGATTTTTGCAGGCTGTGGATCGGAGGAAAAATTGATATTGTAAAGGAGGACTTTCGGAGACTGAAGGATGGATGTGCACATGCTACCTTTGGAATGATATTGTTTGTGTCATCTCTCTTCCCGGCTGTCCCCAAGTTGAAGTTCTATCGAAGACGGAGGAATTCGGTCGGAGCTACGAGCAGAGGCCCTAGTTCACTGTGAGTGTGTGGATTGCAGTGTGTATGGTGGATATTTGCACGTGTGAAGTTTTCGAGTGCTTTGCTGAATACACGAGTGTGGGGAGTAAAGTTTTGCCTTTGTTCGTGCCTTTGACCTGTTGGATCGCCTCACTTGAGGGGCGTTGGGTTTAGTGCTTGTTGAGTGTATTGTACAGAGCGGTGAGTTGTACGTACCCTCTATTCTCTGCCTGAGTCCAGCGAAGAGCCTGTGCGCTGGCCAGGTTACCTGTACTCTCCATCTGTGAGTCCAGCAGAGGCACCAAACTGTGAGTTATACGAACTCGCCATCCTCTGTCTGAGTCCATCGAGGAGTCTGCTAAAAGCTGTGAGTTATATGAACTCGCCGTCCTCTGTCTGAGTCCATCGAGGAGTCCACTAAAACTGTGAGTTACATGTACCCTCCATTCTCTGTTTGAATCTATCGAAGAGTCTGCTAAAGCTGTGAGTTATACGTACCCTCTATTCTCTTCTAGGTGTGGAAGAGCCTGTTTAAGCTGTGATTACATCTTGCCTCCATCTTCTGTCATAGAGTCCAGCGAAGAGCTTCTTCCGCTGAGTTATAGCTAGCGTCCTCTGTCTGAGTCCATCGAAGAGCCTGCTAAAGCTGTGAGTTATACGTACCTCCTTCTCTGTCTGAGGTCAAGCGGGCAGAGCCTGTTCAAGCTGTGAGTTACATGTACTCTCCATCTTCTGTCTGAGTCCAGCGAAGAGCTTGCTAAAAGCTGTGAGTTATATGAGCTCGCCATCCTCTGTCTGAGTCCATCGAAGAGCCTGCTAAAGCTGTGAGTTATACCCTCTATTCTCTGTCTGAGTCCAGCGAAGAGCCTGTTTAAGCTGTGAGTTACATGTACTCTCCATCTTCTGTCTGAGTCCAGCGAAGAGCTTGCCTGGCATGGTGGAACAACCATCTCTGGTCCCATCAGTCGCTGCTGCAGGTGCCGTGCCTCATTTCTCTGGCTGAATCTATTGAAGAGCCTGCTAAAGCTGTGAGTTATACGTACCCTCCATTCTTTGAGTCCAGCGAGGAGCCTGCTAAAGCTAGAAGAGTCTGTTAAAGCTGTGAGTTACATGTACTCTCCATCTTCTGTTTGAATCCCTCGAAGAGCCTGCTAAAGCTGTGAGTCATACGTACCCCCATTCTCTGTCTGAGTCCAGCGAAGAGCCTGTTTAAGCTGTGAGTTACATGTACTCTCCATCTTCTGTCTGAATCCATCGAAGAGCCTGCTAAAGCTGTGAGTTATACGTACTCTTCATTCTCTGCCTGAGTCCAGCAAGGAGCCTGCTGAAGCTCGAAGAGCCTGTTAAAGCTGTGAGTTACATGTACTCGCCATCCTCTGTCTGAGTCCATCGAGGAGTCCGCTAACACTGTGAGTTATACGTACCCTCCATTCTCTGTTTGAATCTATCGAAGAGCCTGCTAAAGCTGTGAGTTATATGAACTCTCCATCCTTTGAGTCCATCGAAGAGCCTGTTAAAGTTTGAAGGGTCTGCTAAAGCTGTGAGTTATTCGCACCCCCCATTCTTTGTCTGAGTCCAGCGACGATCCTGCCAAAGCTGTGAGTTTTATGCACCCTCTATTCTCTGTCTGAGTCATTCCTCTCTTGTTGTCTTGGCCTGTTTCGAAGAGGAGCTATTACTTGTGCACTTACCATTGTCCGGCCTGGAGCCGATCCGTTGGAAAGGATTCTGGGAGGAGGAAGAAGTTGATTGAGTGCCATTTTATCTTAAGAAATACTTTTAATTCAATAAAGACGAACTTTGTACCTTTTATCTGATTGTCTGGTCTGGTGGTGTTCTCGGCTAGCTCCTTGAGGTGGTACGGTTTATAGGGGTGGTACAGCAAGGTTCGTGTGTGTGTTTTCTTTTGAAAAAGTTTCCCCAGAAATACTTCCCTATTTAATGCAATTTATTCCCTTACAAACTGTATTATCAGCAGAACAATCTGAGTAAATGTGTAAAAGGTAGGGAATGATGCCATCCTTCTAGAACAATGCGCATTTATGTTTAATTTGTAACATAAATTATCATGTTTAGTGATTCTCATTTCTTTATCGCTCTCATTTTAACCCCTCTCATGGTGTGCAATACTGAACTCTCCTATGAGTTTCTAATGGTTTTTGTATTCTTTGCACTGTATTTTAAAGAGTTGGCAGTCAAAATTAAAACTGCTGGATGATAAAGATTATTCATTCTTTCTGACAAACAAAAAAAGATAATTTGAATTACAGTATGTACAATGCTTTCTAAATGTTTAAATTACAGTGTTTATTATAAGGCGGGTGAATCCACAGCTCAGTACTCACTACTCAGTAGCCTACTCATGAGTACTTTTAAATAAGCTACTCTTACTCTTACTCAAGTAGCTTTTTGGACAAGTACTTTTACTATACTCACACTACATTTTTGGAATGTAATGGTACTTTTACTTGAGTATATTTTTTTCAGTACTCTCTCCACCACTGCTTAAAGGAGGCGGTTATTTGCGCTGCTTTTAGTGGATTGCGCTGGTCATTATGGAAATGATCTGGCTGTGTTCTTTAATGTGTGCATTGTCAGTAAATCACACGCAGAATTTTCCCCTCCCATCTGCACTTTTATGGAATTATGCTCTAACGCTAATTTGCCCTGTTTAGTAAATCTGGCGCTATCCCCTCTCATCCTCAGTTTTCATCTGTGTTAAATTCAATATGGCGTCTAACCTGATTAAAGTCTACGTGTGTTCTAAAATCGGCTCAAATATGAAACATGATTTATATGCTCTGACTGGATGGAATCATAGTCAGAAGCGTTAAAAAAAAGCCTTTGTTCATCATACACTATGTGATTTTCTGCAAAATCGTTCAACTACTGACTGCCCAAAATCTGCAGACTGGCTCTGACTTTCAATAAGTCCAGACTGTAAATCAGAACAAAAATCTCTGCCTAAGTCGTGTGGTGTATAACAGCCTTTAATCATAATAGGTGATGTTCTGCTGTTTAACTATAAAAACAGTATGTGCTAATGGCTTAATCTGCAGTACTTTTATACACTGGACACGGTGTTGATAATTGTTACTTATTTAATCATCCCACTTCTAATGTAATGTCTCCTACCTTATCTTGGCATTATGTTTATCTTTAATTAATTAGTTGGCAGTTGATTTTTTTTTTTTCAGGAAATTGATAATGAATATAGAAATGCATTAGCATTATCCTTTATTAGGCATCTCATATGAGAGTCTGCTTTAACCAGCGAGTTGTCTTCCACAGGGACCTTATTCTGCTGGATTGTTAGATTCACCCTCTGACCACAACACACACACACACACACACACACACACACAGTGACTTGCCCAGCACTGCAAACTTGGTTTAATAATAATCCTGTCCTAAACTTGGCTTTGCATAAAGATGAGGAGAGCTCCAGTGCCATGTTTCTTCATTTCTATCAGATCTCTGGCAGTCCCTGAGAAGTTGGACTGCAGGAGAGTCACACACTGACTATCCTGGTGTCTTCAGCTCAGGCAGAGATCCAGGGATACGTTCTTGAAGAACACCCCCAGCTCCCTCCCTCTGAATCTGGCAGTACTGCTGCTGATGGCTGAAGCTTCTCTGATGTCTGCTCTATGTCAACCAAAACCACACAGCAGTGCTGGAGCAAGAGAAGCTGGAAACTTGTTTGTGGAGATACTTTATTTTGAGGAATATTTATAAGGTGCTGCTACAAGAAACATGCATTAGCATTTTCCTTTCAGTTTGAGTTGCATTCAGAGTCATTTGGTGTCTCGAGACTCTCGGAAAAGCACCGAATAACGAGCAATTCATTAAACTCTTACTATCCTGCATTTCCCTCGCAGACGATCATAAAATCAATGCGCTCATCTAACGAGCAAAGAGCCAGTGCTGTGAAAAGAAACGAGGCTGAAAAAGTCAGTAATTTAGAACGCTTTGCTTTTAAACTAATAATTATGTTATTAGGGTGCATTTTGTGTTATATAATGCCCTAAACCTTCAAAACGGTCTGTTTTATCTTTAAAGATTAAAATCAGAATATGTTCGCAATGTGGGAGTGGCTGTAAACATGTAAACACTCACTGTAATTTTAAACCAAATACTTGATTATGTAGTGATAATCTTTATAGTCAATAACTAAACTAACTAAAAGTGCTTTGCTCCAGCTCCATTTTCCACAGAAATCACGTCACAATTCTGCCTTACAAGCTTTGTTTGACTGCCTGAAGCACATTTAAAGTTGAATGACTTTCTCTAGCTACATGGTGATTGTAAAGTAATGCTAATTGGTATTAGTCATCACTCTCAAATAATAAATGAAATTACATATTCTAAAAGCATCTTACTAGGCGTTTTTACATAGCTGATACAAGGCCGCTCTGAGGGGCTCCAAATTCTGTGTAAAAATGAAATGGTGCATAAAAGTGGTACTAAAACATGCAGCTCTGACCCACCGAAATGAAATGCTATGCAGTAAACTTTGTCGTTGTCATGACAATCAGTGCCGCTTTGTTTCCTGTCAGTTCACTCGGCTGTGTGCCAGAATCAACAAGCAGTTGCCAGAACGAATAGTCTAATAGCTTTGTTTGTTTTGAGAAAATGTCTAGCAGTAGGGGAAACAATGATTGCAATACTTTAAAATCATAATTTTTTGAAGTGTTTGTTCCAGAGCAATTTGAATACATAAAAGAATAAAAATATCAGTAACACATAAGACACATTACACAACAATCTATCACATATTTAACATTTGTGAGTGTGATGCGTAGCACACTGAACATTTATTTAGAAATTCTTCTTTTAAAAAAAAATCATTTAATGTTTCTGTATTAATAAGTAAGTAATAAGTAAGTAATAGGTATTAATAAGTAAGATTTTTATATATATAGTGGCACAGAAATCTTATTTTTTTGCCTATAAAGTACATGACTTTTGGTCACACTTTATTTTTAGGTCCAATTCTCGCTATTAACAAACCGTTTACCACGAGTTTCGCCTCAAACTCCTAATTTGCTGTTTATTAATAGTTAGTAAGGTAGTTGTTAAGTTTAGGTATTGGGTAGGATTAGGGATGTAGAATATGGTCATGCAGAATATGTGCTTTAATAAACAGCCAATATGTTAATAATAGGCATGCTATAAGCATGAACACTTAAAATTAATTTGTATTTAACTGTAATTTTTGACTAATTATTCCAAGGCATATTAATAGAAAAAAACGTTCACACTGCAGCTAGAGTTCAACTTGTTCAGTCAGCCTGGTTCTCAACACCCACAAAAATGCTTGTTCTCCATCATCCTCATGGATGAAACATGTAGATAACTACAGTACATAGTTCAAAGATTAGTCAACCTTTATTTAATTTTTATATAATCAAACTCTTCAACAGTTCTGAGTTAGTCTGTAAAATCTATTTCAAAACCTTACAACAACAACAACAAAAAAAGGAATGTTTAACATTCTATTAGATGTCAAAAATTCATTTTAACAGTTCAATACCTTAATAGAAATCAGAACTCAGCAATATGGTAAGGGCGGAGGCTGGCAGCACATAAATGCCAGAATATAAAAATTAGTTATTTTATGCACATTTAAGTGTGATCCATTTTCATTTGTACTTTATGAACACAAAATTGGTGCCTATTTTCTAGTACAAATACACAGTGCTTGCATTTATTTGTGCATTGCATTACAGATAAAAATTACATATCAAATTGTGCCTTACTGTATATTGTGATCTCACAGAGCAATATATTGTAGTCCATACATTTGAGAGACATGTTCTTAAATGTGACACATAAAAAAATAATTTAATAATAATTTAATAATGTTGTATTAACGGTTGCATCTCGTATATCTACTGTTTGCTGTTGTTCTAGTGAAGCTCCCTCGGCACCTGTTTTACTTGCACCTGTTACTAAGGCAAAGTAAGAGTGCATGCCTGAAAAGTCTCCCATGTGTTGTTGTAACAGAGAGATGATTTAATGTCTAAATAAACGCAATTCTTGCGACAGAAACAGAAACAGTGATTTTCGAAATGGAGGTGCAAATTCAATTATTGTTTTCAAACAGGTTTCCCCAAACACGCCCAGAATCTGCCACTGGTCAGCTCCCACCCAAATATCACACAATTGGTCGAGTCAGTGATGCTGTACAGTAAATGACTTACTTAAAGTTATCTCTGCACATCAAGCTGGGAGAGAAGAAAGTATTTTAATAATAAAAGGACAAACTTTAAACATTAATGATAAAATAAAATGACTAGAGAAACATTAAATGAATAAAAACAGGAAATTATAATTTAATGTTAAGTGTGTGCTACACAAATATATGCTTTTATTCAATCCAGACATGATTATAGTGATTCGTAATATAACATGCCTCTGCAAAGCTTCTGAGGGGAACCAAGCTTGACACCACATTACATTTCTGATTCTTGTCTATGGCCATAAAATAGCCTATTTCTGTCTGTTCCCAGGTCCTGTTTAAAATTTAAGGGAGACTGTGCCTTTCTTCGGTTTGCAGTCCCATGCCTCTGGAACATTTTGCTGCTTCTCATGAAATCCTTTCCCAATATTAATGATTTAATGGTTTAAAACTCATCTTAAAGTAATGTGAATTGCCGTTCACAAACCCTTTTACTGTGTAATGTGACATAAAATGTGATGCAAAGCAAAACAGGATGTTCAATGAGAAAAAAAAATAAAAATGGTGGAACTTGATTTTTTCCAGTTAATTGGAAAATGAAAAGTGCTGCATTTACATAGAGAATGAAGCAAGACCACATCTTAAATAGCTATTTCGTTACTGGTTAACGTTGCCATTAGCCTTTGTGACGTCAGTGAAAAAGGAAGGTCATTTCGGGGTCAATATGTATAGTTTTGATTTAACACAGAAGTGAACCTGATTTCAGTTCTCAATGATGCAACAGCAATTTTGCCGCACGTTGCATTCAAAAGCCACTTGGCTCTGAAATCTAAGTGTGAATGGGCATGATGCGTCTACAAGTAGCTGCTAGTTTCAGCATCATGATAACAATCTGTTAAGTGGCTTTGTGTCTCTGTGCCTGAGCTCAACATCCTCTTAGTGATGAGGGGTTAGATGGGAATTGACACTCTTCTGTTGAACACTATCATGGGAGTCTATCGTTCACGCTGTGCGCTTCTACAAGACGCTTCTCAATCTCTGTCCCTGTGATGTTTTGAAGCTTCTCAATTTCTCTGTGGTCTTTGTACGGACCTGCCATGATAAAAGAAGCCCCATTTCAGTGGGAAACTTGTTGAAGTCTTTGTAGTGCACCTTATACATGACACAGTAAATGAGGAGGTCTCACAGGAGCTGTTTGTCGAAACAACGTATTTATCTGTCTTATTTGCTTCCTTGGTTTGGTTGTTACTATAGCGGTTGTGATTTGTTGTTATCGCTGTCTGTGTTGAAATAACGAGCGAGCGCAAACAAGCATGCGGTTTGAAGTTGATCTTCTCTGTTGACCTGCGGTAAATTTCAGCCGTCTGGAAAAAGGCCGTCTGCGTCATCGCTCTCAACCTTTTCTTTTCTGTCGAGGCATGATTGACAGCTGGAATATGCGCATCGTTACGATCTGCATCGCTGTGACGGGCTCCCAGTGGAAGTGCGGTGTCACCTCGCCTGACTTCTCCTCTGACCTTTGCTTCATTCTCTGATCAGACTCTGGCTGGGTCTTTCAAGGATGACGGCTCAGTGTACAAAGGAAAAGCAAAGAACGAGAATAGTTTTCCTTGAAAAGAGTCAGGTAAATTCATGTTTCAGAGACGTACTTTGAGATTTAAATCCCATCTGCATCAAACAATTCAGTTTTTTTTCTCTTACAACCTCTGTAAAAATTAAGAAGGATCTGAGTTACTCATCTGGAATTAGGAAGTTCAGTCTTCAGTCAAGTTAATGGCATATATTTACAACCTTCTGTGAGAGCAGAACTGTGAAAGAGTTTATTGTTCTATTCAAACCCAGACAGGATATCTGTATAGAGGCCTACATCAAGCTGACTGTGTATGGAAGGCAAGATGAGAAAGATCATAATTCTTTTGACATTCTGGAGTTCATATTAAAACAGCAGGACTGCATATAGTGGGTTGTGACGATAATGTGCGTCAGCAAAAGATACAAATCAAGTGTTTCATGTCATTCATTTATCAGTGAGAGTTTAGTTAGTCGGCAAGGCTAGAATTGGGATTAGGGAAATCAGTGTTTTCTTTTTCGATTGTAATTTCTAAATGCATATTTCAAAATGACAATAAGCCTGGACTGAAATATTGAGGGTGATTTATCAGGTTTACCTGTGTTTGGAGGCTGGATCGAGGCTTTTAGCGATATTGCAGGCCAGAAATAGCAACTTCAGTTTGTTTTTAGCAGGTACAACCAACAGATAAAGAGATCTGAAAACAAAAGGTGTAATATAAGTATTTCTGGAGACTGAGCACAAATCATCGGTCATCTCAGACAAGTCCCAGTCTTTTTACACAATGGGAGTACAATGTGTGATCTGCACTAGAAAATGAGGAGCTTTTAGCCAGAAGGAGAAGAAGCTCTCAAGTTACGTTTGACATTATGAAATGTAGGATATCTTCTGTTTGACTTTATATAGAGATTGATTTTAGCACAGTATATCCACAGACAATGTCACTGTCTTGTAATGCATGTAAACAGAAAGATGATTCATACTCTTTTACTCAGCTTATTAGACCTTGAGGCGAAAGACGGTTACATAAACTTGAGATACAACAATAGCACCCTGGAGTTTCTACAGACAGCAATCTAACACCAATATCCAGACTGATATTTCTACAACTCTTGTGTTAAAGAAACCTGGGAGCACTGCCTGGCACCTAACATCTCCTCGTCCATCTTGGCCCCAGGCGGACCCAAAGAGCCAGTGTTCTTCTCCTGTGGAACAACAGCTTTCACAATATTAAACAATTGTGTGTAGGTACATGGAGAGCAAGAGCAGCAAGTGTTTCTGTGGAAGTCTAAAGCACCTGCACTGCTTCAAGATGTCAGACTAACAGAGCATATGGGAAACTGCAGCACGGTTATGGAGAAAAACATTTGCTCTCAATGAATAAGTGATGAAAGGAAAAGTGGCATGCAGCATTCATTTTAAAAAACGAATTTCACACTTTTTTCTCTCTCTCTCACTGTGAAACAAGTTTTTACTCAGTCTTGTTCCTCAGGGCTGGGCATTACAGCTCCAAATAAAGCAACACTTTGAGGGAAACGGTATGGACTAATCTCTCTGTTTTGGGAACGTGCTTAAATCATACATGTTTTTCTAAACATATTATAATCCCATAAATAAAGACATGCAAATGAGTTTTTCTTGACACATGCAGATGATTTCATCCAAAATGACAAATACGTGCTTCATGTGATATAAATATGAAGTCTTTAAAGGAACAGTTTGCCTAATAATAAAGATTATGTCATCATTTACTGACTCATGTCATTCCAATCCTGTGTGACTTACTTCTCTGGAATAAGAAACTTTCTCTTTTCCATCTATGCACAATGGGGACTGAAGCATTTACAGTAAGCTTCAGTTAGGATGCAAAAGCACCATAAAATATAACATTGGTTCACAGGACTTGTGTGCTCTATCTTCAGAAATCTGAGTCATTATACACTGTAAATCTTCAAATCCACCCTAGATTTTCTTGGAGCAGTTCTTGAGAGACATTGTGATGAGGAATTTGTGAACAAATCATTTGTTTGAGTCAGATCTTTTCAATGAATCAGTTGATTTGGTTTATAAAACTAGCACGGACCAAAATTTAGCAACTTCAATCTGGACGTTCTTGACTTCAGAGGAATACAGTGCATCAGTCAAACTTCTATGGTGCTGTTGTGTCCTTTTTTTGAAGCTTGAAAGATCCTGTTCATATTTACCACAACTGAATGGGAAAGAGTGATTTATCGCCTTTTCTAAGAAAGAAAGTTATAATAATTTTGAACAATGTGAATGAGTAAATAATGACAGAATTTTCCTTTTTGAGTGAACTATCCCTTAAAATTATAAAATCACATCTTTGATATAAACTTTCAAAATTACATATGTTTTAAAAAAATACAAAAATAAATAATATATATATTCAAACTAATTTTAAGAAAAAAAAAATCAGTTAGGACACCTATGAAGCCTGATGTTTACCACTTGAGATCTCTTCGATGTTTAATCCTTATAAGTGATAGCATCACAACAGCATAAGCTGGGCGTACCATGGAGCCAAAGGTAATACAACCCTCACAGGTTAATGTGACTAACCCAGTACATCCAGCTTATCAGGCTATTTAATTTTCCCCCAGTGATAATTTCTGATGCATCATTTAGAGCGGTGCGTGAAAACTGTCAGCTTGAAGGGCTTTGATATGTAAGGGCATGGGTAGGGATAATAACAACCTCTCTCTCCCTGGCAAAAGCTATATTAAATCAAATAAATAATGCATTTCACGTCTTGTCTTGAATTTAATAACTTGCTACAGAAAAACAATAAGCATCAGAGCACTTAAGAGCTGGTTATCATAAATCTAATCTACTCGGACTGGAAGTATGCTTTGGTATCTGTCTTACTCGAGGACCAATTCTCTGCTAGAGCAAAATAATCTAAGCTTCGGTTTGCTGAAATCCAGTGGCAATGTGTGTATATATATATTTAGGTGTCATCAGAATGAGACTCCAAACAGCTGATAAAAGCATCACAATGATCCACATGACTTTAGTCCATCAATTAACATTTTGTAAAGTAAAAAGTTGTCAGTTTTTAAGAATCAAATCCATTAAGGTATTTTAAATTCAATCCATCCCTTCTGGCCAAAATACCAATTCCATAATCCATAATTACAACGTTTTTGGACTGTTTTTGCTTGTAAACAGAGCTTGACCTGTGCGTATTTCTTTCCTGATTCACATGTTTCCTAAACCCACCCCCCACCCCCTGCAATATTATGGATAGAAAACGTTTTAGCTGAAAGCAATGGTTTGAAGTTTAAAAAAAAAAAAAAAAAGATTTCCATGGATCTTCTTAAAAACATGCAGCTTTTCACTTTACAAGACATTAATTGACTGGACTGGAGTGGTGTGGATTACTTGTAGATTATTGTGATGTTTTTATCAGCTGTTTGGACTCGTATTCTGACAGCACCCATTCACTGCAGAGGATCCATCGGTGAGTAAGTCATGTAATGCTAAATTTCTCCAGATTTGATTTTCTCCAGATGAAGAAACAAACTCATCTACAATGGCCTGAGGGTGAGTAAATTTTCAGCAAAATTTCAGTTTTGGGTGAACTATTCCTTTAAGTCACTGCTGTTGCCATTGAGTCAAATCGATCAGTTGAACTTGAGAACGATGTCTTCCTTATTCCTGAATAAATCATTCAGGCTGTGTTTTGTAAACCTGATCAAACGATTCATTGAAAAGATTAATTGCTTGATCTGGTTCACAAAACCAGCACGCTGCCACAACTTTGAGCAAACAACGAGTTAATGTCAGTTTGTTAGTCACATAAAGCTATAGTATGGCTTAAAAACGACACTTTAATGGTGCTTTTGCATTCCTTTTTGAAGCTTGAAAGCCTCAGTCCCCATTCACTGTAATTGCATGGAAAATACACACACAGATGCTTTTGGTGCAGAGTAGTAACAGATGCTTTTTGAAGTGTGAATTTTGTGAATGTGAGAAGCATAAATGTTAAGTGGATGGGAAGCAAAATGAAGCTTCAAGAAACCGACTCACTAATTTTGAAGTCATGGCCGGTCGGTCTGCCTTGAGAGCTCCTAATCACACAGAACGTCACAGTGTAGCTGCAGAGGGCTGGCAGGAGGAAGCAGCGGCACAGTGATGAATGTGTTATTTACAGCAGAGAGGCTGCATATATTCACAGAGGGAGAAACGTGGCATTCTGGTCCCAGCATCAGTGCTGCTGTCATCCCAAACCTGAAGAACCTCCGAGATTTAACACAGTCTCCTGTTTAATGATACTAGAAATGTATAGGTTACTTGAATGTACATCGAAGCAAAGAAATGCCCTATGAGAAATAAGGAGACAGCCGAAATATTAGCCACATCCAACATTTATGCATTTATAACAGCCATGTCAGATTTGTTTTCTTTTTTGTGCCTGTCCTTAGCTCAAACGCCCCATTTTGCTCTTCAATACATCATAAAGCATCGAAGTAATTTGTATTCTGAAGTTATTCCATTAACATGCGCTGCTCAGAAGCATTCAAATGTCAAGCTGATGATTTATGCATTCCAAATGCATTTACGCTCCAACGTCTGGTGCGACGTTCCTTGCATATGAACAGGAACGACAAAAAAACAGGTATAATCATGTAATAGAATGTCATCATAAGACTGAGTTTAAGAGAAATGCATTCTGGTTACTTACACCAGGGGCTTCAAACTTTCCACAGACCATCAAATACAGTATGACGATCTCCTTGTGACGGACCCCCTTCCTGAAATATAAAAGCAGCTATGTATTTTCATGTATAAAGACCCATTTATAATGTGGAAGATAAAATATTAGGTAACACTTTTTTAAAAAAGTGTTCTTTCTGTACTTTCTGTAGTAAGTAAATTAATAGCAGTAAATTATGCCCTAAATATGTTATTAATAGCAATAACATGCACAAAACCAAACCCTAATCCTATAGTAAGTACTGGTTGTTATTTAATATTATTCAATACTTAAATATATACCTACACTGTAACAATGACACGTTAAAATGAAGTGTAATCAAATATCATAATACAAAAATATTATATTCAAACTATGTGTGAAATATAATCTGGAAATAATTTACTTTTTCTAAATTTTTTTCCTAACCAACTTTAAAGTATATAAAGTTGAAGATAAACTTAAAACTAAGGCAGGCTGTCAATAAAGTAAAATACTTTTAATTTAATCTCATGATTTCTGACCAGTCATTACACTATAAAAAAAGAAATAAATAAAAACAACAGAATGTTTTGGGAATTACAGTATCTCACAAAAGTGAGTACACCCCTCACATTTCAGCAACCATTTTAGTATATCTTCTCAAGGGACAATACTATAGAAATGAAACTTGGATATATTTTAGAGTAATCAATGTGCAACTTGTATAGCAGTAAAGATTTACTGTCCTCTGAAAATAACTGAACACACGGCCATTATTGTCAAAAAAGCTGGCAACAAAAGTGAGTACACCCTAAGTGATAACAGCTATACTTTGTTTAACCATGTAAAGCCACATGTCCTATTCATCATGTTCATGTTTTTGTCTGTTTGACAGGACCATACAAATTTGTGTATCTTGTATTAGAGCAGTTAAAATTTGGTGCTTTGAGTACAATTCTCTCATAATGACCACTGGATGTTCAACATGGCACCTCATGGCAAAGAACTCTCTGAGGATTTGAGAATTAGAATTGTTGCTCTACACAAAGATGGCCTAGGCTATAAGAAGTTCGGTAACATCCTGAAACTGAGTTACAGTACAGTGGCCAGGGTCATACAGAGGTTTTCCAAGACGGGTTCCACTCGGAACAGGCCTCGCAAGGGTCGATCAAAGAAGTTAGGTCCTCGTGCTGTGCATCAGGTACAGAAGCTGACTTCAAACAAAAGACGCATGAGTGCTGCCAGCATTGCTTTAGAGGTTGCAGAAGCGGAAGGTCAGCTTGTCAGTGCTCAGACCATACGCCGCACACTGCAACAAGTCAGTTTGCATGGCCGTCGTCCCAGAGTGAAGCCCCTTCTGAAGCTGGCTCACAAAAAAGCCTCAAAAAAGTTTGCTGAAGACAACCTGTCCAAGAACATGAATTACTAGAACCTTGTCCTGTGGTCTGATGAGAATAAGATAAACTTGTTAGGCTCAGATGGTGTCCAGCATGTGTGGTGATGTCCTGGTGAGGAGTACCAAGAAAACTGTGTCTTGTAATACAGTCAAGCATGTTGGTGGTATCATCACGATCTGGGGCTGCATGAGTGCTGCTGGTACTGGGGAGCTGTGGTTCATTGAGGGAAACATGGATTCCAATATGTCCTGTGACATTCCGAAGCAGAAGTTGATGCCCTCCCTTCAGAAACTGTGCCGAACGGCAGTTTTCCGACATGATAATGACCCCAAGCATACCACCAAGATGACAAATGCCTTGCTGATGAAGCTGAAGGTGAAGGTGATGGAGTGGCCAAGTATGTCTCCAGACCTGAACCCTATTGAGCACCTGTGGGGCATCCTCAAGTGGAAGGTGGAGAAGCACCATGTGTCTAACATCCAGCAGCTCCATGATGTCATTGTGGAGGAGTGGAAGAGGATGCCAGCAACAACCTTTGCAGCTCTGGTGAACTCCATGCCCAGGAGGATTAAGGCAGTGCAGATATCAGTGGTGCTCCTACAAAATATTGACATTTTGGACACAGTTTTGACATGTTCACTTAGGGTGTACTCATTTTTGTTGCCAGTTATTTGGACAACAATGGCTATATGTTGAGTTATTTTTAGAGGACAGTAAATTTGTACTTCTATACAAGCTGCACATTGACTACTCTAATATATATCCCCGTTTCATTTGTGCAGTATTGTCCCTTGAGAAGATATACTAAAATTGTTGCTGAAATGTGAGGGGTGTACTCACTTTTGTGAGATACTGTACATAGAAATGGTAACATGCAGTTTTGAAGTATGAAAAAGAGTATAGAACAGTAATTTCATGTAAAATGTACTCCAATAATCTTTATTTAAACTTCTAAAAATATTTTTATTTATTATTTTCTATTTCCACTTTTATTCATATATATTTTGTATGAACATTTTTCTGTAAAGTTCCTTGCAGTCCTTGAAAACCCATTATTATTCATTCTTATTAGCTTTATGCATTCATAACAATATCTCTGCATGCAATAATTTACATATCATATTAAGGTAAAGTCTTTGCTCATGAATATTGAGAATATGTTCTTGGAAGATTACCAAGAAATGTCTGCACAACCCAATTAATAATCATGCTTATGCCTTGATTTCTTGTCGTATGTCAATTTAGCACAATTTCTCCCATTATAATCAGTGAGGCAGTCTACACTGCGATTGAGACGCAACGTGGCATTAGTCAAAATTCGATCAAGTGTCAGCGGTGTGCACAAATTATTTTCCATATTCCCTTCTTTCATCTTTCTACCTCTTTCCCCTAACGCTACTCCTGGAGCTCCGACAGGCTTCCAACAGATGGCAATATTGCATCTTTGGAATCTCCTCCTGCCATGACTCACCTCAGTGTGAGAGAGCAGCTCTGTAAACCCCAAACAAATGAAGGCTGAGTTAATCTCCTTCGAGCGGGGTGGTAATGATCATGGCTAATTGTGAGTGAGTGGGCAGCACTATTAGAGCAGGACACACAGCGCTGGCATGCCCATAATCAGCGCAGGCACGGGGGAGAGAGATAAGCCCCCATCAGGCTGCCTGTGGAGTGAGGAAGTGTGCGGCGTGCAGCTGAGACTAATACTCTTATATGGGCCGCACGGGTCCATCTGGGTTTGATCTCGGCCTTCCAGCACGCACATCATCCTTCTGCTCTTTTCCTAGAATCACATCGATCGATCTTGGTCTGTTGTTTTGGCTTACAAAAGTCGAGCCTTGTTTACATGCTGAGAGAGGAAGAACTGGGACGTTATTGTTGCATCAGCTCTCGCTGACTTGCTCTCCCCATCTTAAGAGGCCAATTACACATCAGAGAATCACTCACAGATAATCTCTCTCCCTCGGTCTCTTTCTTCCTCAACTTTCCAATATTATCCGCCTTTCAGATCAGATCGTTCTTTTTCTTATTTAAAGGTGAAGAGGTTAATTTCTGTGTCATTAGAGTCACCAGAAGAAATTGCAAAAATAATGACTCTCCCTCCTGCCATTTTTTAGATCAAAGACTACAGGTTTCGTTGTTTAGCAGCACTCGTTAGTCCTTGTTCGGTTTTCTTCATCGACGGCCATTCAAACTTCTGATTCTGTTTATTTATTTTATTTATTTATCCACCCACCCATCCATCCATCCATCCATCCATCATCCAAACCGCTTGTCCTATAGAACTATTCATTCATTCATTCATTCATTCAACACAAAGCTATACAGATTTTTAATCTATTTTAATAATGCTAAAACAAGCATTGGTAAAACAAAGAAACAAATAAATGAACCAACTCTACATAGGACAATCGGTTTGGACAACGGATGGATTGACAAATAAATAAATCACTTCTAAAATAAACAAAGAGAATAAACAAAGCCATACATAGTACGGATGGATTTATACGCTCCAAATGAATTTAGGCACCATAACATTACACTCTAAAATGTAATTCAGGAGACCTGTTACCACAACTTTAAAACATGCATGGTTGCAAGTTAAAAATTCGAATTTATTACATTTAAAGTTTTGATGAGTTCTGTTGACTTTACCATGTTGATCATTGCATTAACTTAATATTGTATGTAATGTCAACTCAAATTTCTGTTAATTAATTTTCCTTAAAAAATTAAGTTGTAGTAACTTAATAAAATTGTCTTGTTAACTTTTGGGCAGTGAATTTCTGGTCCCCAGCATGCTTTTCATGACTGGATAAGAAGAATAAATGTTAAAATTAAATGTTATTTTATATGATTTTTTTTTTTTTAATGAAGAGAAAAAAAACTGCTAGTGTTTAATGCTGTTAAACACTATTGTGCTGAAGACTAGACTACATGAAGCTAAACACTAATCTGACTCTATGAACAATGACTGTGCTAATGCCAGTAACAAGTAATATCTTACTAGTTCATTACATTTACATGCTAAATAAATTAAAATTTGCATGCGTTATGCTAGCTGATGATTTCAACTGAACTAAAGATAAGATTAATTGGTTCCAGGGCTACAACTCAATTAGTTGGGACAACGTTTTTTGAATAATCAACTTACATTGTTTATGCTACAAATTATTAGGGTTCCTCTAACTCCATGTGGTTTGTTGATTGAACATAATTTCATTACGGGTTGTCATAATGCAAAAATATTGTTGCAAACAGTTTATTTTTTAGTGTATAATTTGCTACATGAACAATGGCTATTCATTTTGAGATTTGCTTATGTTCAGGGAATTCAACCTACAAATGATTTAAATGGATGTCAACTAAGTCTATACAAGTTCAGCTGTCAATGGAATTTCATTGACTTGACTGAAGCCATGATGACCTGTGAAAATGTGCTTTGTACTTTGAAGGTCTAAAGGAACGCAACTGAGAAAGAGCACAAATATTCAGCTTCAATAGCACTCAAATACAAGTTCCTCAAATGATACTTAAGTATAGTAATGAAGTACAATTACTCAAGTAGCTTACACCTCTGCCTGCAGCCACGTTCCAACATCGACTGGATAGCCTTCCTAGATGAGTGGAAGATACTCAAGGGATGGATCAATGCTTACGTTTAAAAAAAAATACACACGTCACCTTTAAATAAGAAGAACAAATCAGCTAATCTCAGGCTCCGTCTCAGTCAAGGTCATGAATTTATAAAAGCACATTGCAGATATGGATCATTGGATGGAATATTCTTTCCTCTTCCTGGATCTGATCAACTCTGCTGTCAAGCATTATCACTTGAGGAGAGCTGTGTCATATATGTTGTGTCAACACGCAGACCTGCTTTCATTGTGCAGATCGAGGAAGATAAGGGGGCAAAATGCTTCTCCAAACACACAGACACACATCTACAAGTCCCACATACTGAGCAATCAGAAGCGTGCTCATTGTTTACGTTAGAGGAAATGAAAACACACTGTCAGACTTTATCAAGAGTTTCATTTTTACCACAGGAGGTACAGGTGAGTGACGCACTATGCTGGATGTCTGCAGACATTCATAATCAGACATGATTCATCGCAGACTTGGTCGTGCGTAGCCAGACTTCTGACTAACTGCATGAAGTCTGATCCACAACTAATTCTGGCCAAGAACCACCTACTTATACAGGAAGAGACCGTCAGGAAGAGAACATGTAAAGCAATAAATCACAGTTTGTTTTGTTTTTATGTGCGGTTGAGGCATCTGTTTATCTGAAGCAGTTGACACTACAATAACAGAACAGCGAAAAACTCATCGAAATAATTGCACAGCAGTGTCGGTCAGCAATCAGTACAGAAACACTAAAGAAATTAGCAGAAGTGTGTGTAGAATTAGTAATCAGTTCCAGTAGATATAATTACAGATTATGTACTGATGACACACTACGACTGAAAAATTGCTACGTTTTTTAATGTTTTTGAAAGAAGTCTCTTATGCTTACCAAAGAGGCATTTATTTGGTCAAAAATACAGTAAAGCAGTAATATTATGAAAGAGTATTACATAATTATGTTGTAATATATTTTAAAATGTAATTTATTCCTGTGAATTTTCAGCAGTCATTATAGATTTGGTGCTCAAGAAACATTTATTATAATCAGTGCTGAAAATGGTTGTAATGCTTAATATTTTTGTGAAAACTGTGACATTTTTTCAGGATTTTTGAATAGAAAGTTTAATTTTTTTTTTACTTGATATAGAAATCTTAACAATATAAATGTCTCTGCTGTCACCTTTGATTAATTGAATGCATCCTTGCTAAATAAAAGTATTAATTTCTTTCAAAATAAAAATAAACAAAAATAAAATAACTTTCAATTTTTAATGTATTTCAAAGATTTGATGTCACTTACCTTCAAAACTTGAGAAATCTAATGACTATTTGGAAAGTAATCAGAAGTCTCATCTGCAATAAGCATCAAATGATCAGTAAATGGATAAATGTATTAAAATTTACAACCTAAAAGCTAAAAGTTTGTGATTTCAGCACCACTACTGGCAAAAAAACAAAAAACTATATATATATATATATATATATATATATATATATATACACACACACATATATTTATTTATTTTTCAACACCAATATTTTAACATGCATTTATAATTACAATAAAACCCTGAAAAACCCTGAAATTTTCTACTGTGGAGCCATCAGATGCTATGAATCCAACGGAAATAAAAATGAATGCAAAGCAATTCAAAGATTGAATGAATTCTGTTCAGCCATACTGGTTTCTTTCTAGACTCGAAACAACCATGTGTTGTGGATACATCACAGTTGTACGAGGTTCATTGATTATTAACCTCGGAAGAGATGTTTGTGATTGGTGTCAGGGTGTCACGCAGCAGAATTCACCTAATCTCGCCCTGTTCAGTGCTGCCTGATCTGCTTTTATAATGTGCACCTGTGCAGCTACTTGAAGGCACCATGACAGCGGATGTGTCCAGAATCTTCTATGTCAAAACTGAATGTGGACCTTTAAATTACAGAGGAAAATTCACCTACCATCAGAGCTGTGGAACAGTGGGCAATACGTCATGTGGCGATCCAATTACCCTCCGCTTTCCACTGTCCTATACATTGAAAGGAGAAATAATCTGTAAATAACAATAACAAAAATCAATTAAAAAAAAAAATCACCATAATGTTTATAATTAAGGTAAAGGATTTTATAAACCTCAAACCCTGAGAATTAAATTTCAACTCAGATGTGCACACTGTTTATTATATGGACATGAAATAATACTTCAAATCATGCAGCTTGTTGAGAGGTGTGATATTACTTTTTTACTCGTTCAGACAGATATTTTTCACCTGGCAGACAAAAAAGGGCATAAAAAATCCCCACAGAATTGCACTGAAGAAACATTCAGACTTATGAGTTCTAATTTATTTTAATAAATAAATAAATAACATTTACAATGTTACAAAAGATTTTTAAATATATGCTGTTATTTTGATCATTCTATTCATCAAAGAATCCTGAAAAATTAGTTTTCACAAAAATATTAAGCAGCACAACTGTTTTCAACACTGATAACAAAAAATGTTTCTTGAGCACCAAATCAGCATATAAGAATGATTTCTGATGGATCATGTGACTAATGTCTGCTGAAAATTTAACATATTCAAAATTTTATATATTCAATTAGAAAGGTTATTTTAAATTGTAATAATATTTCACAATATGATGGTATTTTTGATCAAATAAATGCAGTAAAAATAACATATAAATGCAACATGAAGCAATATCCAATGGAAAAATATATTTGTTTTTTTCCATCATCATAGTAAATCACCATCTATCTGTGTGTGTATGTGAGAGAGAGATATGCTAATTGCTAAATCTACAGCTCTAATATTTATTTATTTTTTAATGTTTTGACATAAATTCAATTTATGCTTAGGAGAAATTCACTCAACCCTAACCTAGATGATAGTATAAAATGATTGCACATATTTTACGGACGACCTAGCGCTTGCAGGTTTTACTCAGTGCAGATCTGTCAGATTCAACTGGAGCAGTCAAGCGTCCTCTTGTTGCTCTGGCACAAATTGGAGCCAACACACCTGAATCTATTTACCAGACACTTCTCCGAGCCTTCATTAGCAGACTCAGGTGTGTTTGTGTCAGACCGGGCACTCAGTAAATCTGAATACGCTGTCACTCCATGCGGAGAAGATCACTGGCCTCTGGTGCTCAAGGTGTAGGCCTCTGCGGTGAATCCTGTGTGAGGTAAGTACCAGATTTCTGTTGTTTGACTGGAGGAGCTGTCTGTGCGACTGAATGTAACACATCCACGTGAGACCTGGCTGTGTTTCAGTGGGCCTGGTGAGTGTTTGTTTTTCCAAGACAGAGTGAGGCTAATGAGACAGTTGGTGGAGAGCCAAAACACGTCTCGCTCTTCTTTCCTCTCTTGTTTACTTACTCGTTGAATAATGCATGTTTGACAGTTAGCATCACATGATAGTCCTTTTCGCTTCCACAAAGAGCCATTTCTCATTTGTTTGTCGTCTTGCAGAGAATGCGTTTTCCTTTGATCCGGCAGTGGACAGTCTTGAGCGAACAGATGAGTTCTGTTTTAGTCGACCTGTCAATAAAACACAAAGACATAGAGGCCTTTTGAGGGGACTTTGTGATGTTCAGATCTGAATCTTTGAAGAGAACGTCAGCTTGTTTACCCTCCCACACTAAATGTGGCTGAGGACTTCAACAGAGTTGTGTTGTGCTTCGAATCAGGACATTATGCAGTTTCACCTTGCGTGACTCCATTCCGAAAAGGCTCCTCTCTGTGTAACTATCAATAGGATTGACAAGCACTATAACAAAACAAGTTGAGAAAGCCATTAACTGTACATTAATAGGGTTTTCGACCTTCAAAACATTGGGGAGGTGAATTACGGGCAACCGGTTCCTGCTAATCTGGCATTAAACGGTTGAGCCACGCGAGAGCAAAGCGCCGACTTCATGAGGCGTTTGAAATTAGCTTGATCCGAGTGGACGAGGAGTTGACCTCCAGGCACTGGCACTTCACTCAACACTTTGGATAAAAGGTGACATATTGTACGCCTTAAGTGCTGCCCAGGATGGAGAAAATAATTGGTTTCAAAGGGAAGACTGCAGCCAGAATCCTGCCCCTTGATTTTATTTTATTTTTCCCCGCTAACAGGCCTTTGGAGAGGTACCCTCATCAGTCTAGCTGATGACAGATTGTTGAAGTATTCCTTTTTGCTCTCTGTATTCAAATAACAGCTGTCATTGTAAGAATGCTTCAGAGTGTTCTTACAGGAAGCTCATCTGTCTTTCAAACATTGGGTCTCATGCCAAGTTCCCATTTCAGCATGGTTCTGGGTGTTGACTCTTGTATTTCCAATGGAAAAGAAAAGATTTTCCTAATTCTTAAGTCTTGACCCCCCCACCACCCCCGTTTTTTCTGAGAATTTTGTATAATGTAAGGCAGAGGGTCTCCCTCTGTTTCACATCTCTGTAATCTTCCCCTCACTGACTCATTATTTTAAGTTTTTTTTTTTTTTTTTTTTCTTCTCAAATAAATGTTTTAGGTCCAAATAAACATCTGTAATATTCTGCTTGTGGGGGGAAAAAAAATAATGGCATTTTATTCATACTAATCTTTTTTCTATATATACAGTATAATTATATTTCCTGTATTATGGAAAAGGTCATTTTGTACCATAAGGGGGGAAAATATATATTTTGCTTCAAGAAAATGTATTTCAGGACCACTGAATTTTTGTGCTTTATAACATTATTTTATTGAAAATGAAGTAAATTCTCCCTACACAGTTAATACTACAATATAAATTAATAATAATAATAATTGTAGGGCGAATCTTATAACTTATAACCTGCAAAGTAAGCATGGCACAAAAGAATAAGTGCCATGAAGAATAATTAAGCCAATTTTAGGACCAATGATTTTTGTAACATTATTTTCATGACAAGTAAACAATTTTCCTCAACCCAGTTCTCATTACTGTTAAAAAAAACTGCAATATGCAAAAAAAACTGCAATATGCAAAGAATATATATCTATTTCTATTTTTCAATTGAACTTCATTTGAGTGTTTAAGGTCCAAATACACCTACTTTTTTTCTGTGTTTGACAATGCTGATCTTTCCACTGTCTGTCACATTATTTGACTCTGTGCTTTTTGCACCAGATGCTGTTGTTTTTGTATAATTATATCACAGCAAACCCATTTCTTTTACTCAGATGCCAGCAATTATTCATCTTTGCTCAATGCTGATTTAGGTCTTTCAAACCGCACCACTACCTTGATGTTTTATGCCTTTGGATAGCCAAATCTCTTACTTGTATTGATTTTTAAAAAGCGCTAGTCTTAAATTCTTCTCTTTGTAAGCCCTGATATCCGGTGTCCTTGTTTTAGCATTGTTTCAGACGAGCTGTCAGAGTTGAGGAGCGGCTCTGTCAAAGACATTACAGCAAGCATTCATCAGCCACTTAATTTACACCTGTTTCTGCTGCGTAAGACAGACAGCCAAGAAACACAGTGTCACATCAATCTTCCTGCTGGCTGACTTAAGAGTCCCTGCGAGCCAGAGGAACATCTCCTCTCCTTTCCTCCCTCCAGCGGCGTCTTCCCTCAAAATAACCCATGTTGCCCCAAACGAGGCCCATCTGTTATTGATGAACTCTCTAGCAATCAAGCAGTGTCCCCTTAAGTCTGAAACAGAGAAAATGTTAAGTGGATTACCCCAGTTTGCCTGTCTGAACATGAGGATGGGGCTCTACTTCAGGCTGGAAAGTATGCCACTAATTGCCTGTAATATGACAGGGCTAGTACCCCACCAGCAACACCCCCTCGGTGGCCGTATGGACCCCCTTTTGAGTCGCATCACACTCGATTGGCCAACTTAGCCTTGATGGAGCTATCTGCTGGAAACAGGCCACTCGAGGCACTGACGTCTGCTTCATTCCCAGCGCGGCTTCGTGTGTGTGGGAGTGAAGCAACCTGGCAATCTGCATGAAGGATTGCCTGAAGAACAGCATCGGGGAGGGCAAGGTCTACCTTCATTTCATGTGTATTCCGCTCGGTTATCGATTTATATAAACTTACGTAACTAAAGAAAAGACTACATGGATTTTTTTTTTTTTTTTTTTTTTTTTTCCCCCCCATCTGTTCCAAGACACCTGGTCTGGGGTTGCTAGGTAACACATTGTACTTGGACGTTTGATGTGTGTGCTCTTTGCAAATTGCTTTGATCCCCTAGACACTGACAGTCTCATCCTCAGAATTGCCTTCCCTGGGTGCATTTGGCACTTCATCATTCTGTGGACGTAACTACATTTGAAAGCTGAAAGTGTGATAAAATAACTACCTTGTTAGGCTGGGAAAGTAGGGAAAAGGAAAAGGCATGTAGGAAAAAAGGAAGAGTTGGGTTGCAAACAACGTGGCTGCTCATTAATGAAGCGCATGGACTGTCACTGATTGGCTGCGCCACACGTCTACTTCCAACCCAACTTTCATCTACTATCAGAAAACATGCTCATGTGTCATGTCAGTGAAACTTGGATGCAAATCAATGCATAAACATTGTGCCCCGATCAAACAGAAAACTTTCTTTGAAACTTCGAGAGCTTTGGATATTACCTCGCTCTACAATCGGCACTCTCTTTTTCTCTCGTCTCTCGATCTTGCGTCACATTTTGTACTTGCACTGCTCGACAAAATGGGACATTGAAAACATGTGAAATAATTCTGTCTCCTTCCCACAGCTTTTATCTGGCTCTCACTCCTGGAAACATGTTTTTAGGCTTTCTTTTTTTTTTTTTTTTTTTTTAAACTAATGGAGTCTAGATTCATTAATGAGTGTTTTGTAGAACAGCCCTTCTTTAGATGTATCATCTTTGTGTGGGCTTTACTGCCTGCTGTGAGCATCATGCAGGTTCTAACAGGTTTTTTAAATATAAAATTATTGAGCATTCTTAAAATGCTCCCCTGCAGATAACCCGGAGATAAACAATCTTTGAGATTGTTTCAAGTTAGGAGGTCTCGGCTAAATAGCATATTGTTATTCATTGTTGATTAGACTGCTTCAAATGCAATACTAATTAAGACAATTTATTAATTCATGGGATTCATGTTTACAGTTATATTTCACATTCTGTTTTTTGCTGTGGCTTTGTTTGCCTGTAGGTGGCAACATGTAAGTGCCTTTAAGATTGAGTCATTGAATCATTCATAAATGATTCATTTTAATCACTGATTCATTTAGGAACTGAAACAAGTGACTGTTTATGAAAAAGGCATTGAATCATGTGACCATCTAGTAATTCATTGATTCATTCACTCAGTGGATTCGGTATTAACTTGTTATGTGCATATAAGATGTCATATGATATGACAAATACATGATTATATAATGAATAAATTCTATAATGCAAAAAAAGTCTCTGTACTCCAATATAAAAGAAGCTATTATTAGAATATTGAAGTATTTCTTTGTAATATTTTAGTATTGCTTTTTATGCTGAATTTTTAGATTTTCATAGTCCATCATGAAAATGTCATATATATATATATATATGTATGTGTGTGTGTGTGTGTGTATGTATTTTAGAGTGTTTTTCATGCTTGTATCTCAGCTCATAAGAGCTTCTCACAGGACTTACAATGAAAATACAGTGAGCAGAAGTGTCAAATGAAGGATTCTGACAGACCCTCATGCCAGCAGCTGGAGTTTACATCTGCATCTAACAGGCAAATTAAGTGCATTTCATTTCTCCAGGTATCAAGGGAAGTGCAGGAGGATTAAGAGCAAACCTAATGAAACGCTGATGAAAATAATTTCCTGCCACTACGGAAAATGACAGGGCAGTTTAGCGATTCAAACGATTTTGCAATCATTTAGTTCAGAGCTATTTCTGCATATGCTTCGCTTAATCAATGCTGGTACAGTTGGGACTCCATAGCAGTTGGAAACCATTTTTAATAAAGAACTGGACTTAAATAAGGATGAAAGAGAGGTGATTAAATCAATGATGTACTACCAGTTCCCTAGCACAACAGTAAAACTGCAAATTGCCCAAAATAAAACCTGACCTGTATGTTTAATAAAAAAATAACAGAGACAGGACAGGAAATTGTGGGTAGAGGAAGAGGGAATGGGATCAGAATGTCACGAGCTGGACTGGAACTTTCCACATGAGCACCACCGCTCTAGGTGTTTTGACCGATAAGCATGTGCGCTAACACGGGTAATACTAAAACCAAAACCTTACCGAATTTCATAATCCTCAATATCACCACAAAACAAATGATTAACTCCAGCTGATCAAACGTTTGAGGTCTGTGCAATTTTTTTTGAAAGAAAACATTATTCTCATTAGTCTCTTATGCTAACCCAGCCGCATTTATTTGATTAAAAACAGTATTAAAAAAACTGTAATACTGTGAAAGATTATTACAACTTCAAAAATTATTTTATTTATTTGTGGTGGCAGTTTTCAAATCAAGTCTTCAGTGTCACATGATCCTTCAAGAAACATTTCTTATTATCAGTGTTGAAAAATGTTGTGGCAAATAATATTTATTTCTGAGACAAATTTTTTTTTTTTTTTTTTTTTTTTTTTTTTCTCTCCAGGATTCTTTTAACATTGTAAACATTGTCTTTACTGTCATATTTGATCAATTTATTGCATCCTTGCTGAATACATTTATTCTATTTATTTTGATTTAATAATTTATACATGTCAGAATACATGTCTACTTCTGAATGTTCATCAAAGGGGAAACATGCATTCGGCTACATTATAATAGTTATAACCACTACTAGTCATAGTAATAAGAACTAATGCTGCATTCCATTCAAGTGCAAAAGTCACATTTCCTAAATTCCTATTAGGAAAAGTGCAAAGGAATGCTGCTTAAATTCAGATCTCCAACTTGGAAACAATTAACATTTACACAAATAAAATTACTCAAGGTACTAACAATAAAACCAGTTTACCACACATTAGCAGATACAGTCGTGTACAGTAAACAATACTTTCTGTTTATAATCATAAACCTTAAGAACGAAAGTCAGCACTGCATAGCATTATTTTCCCTCTACAATGCAACTGCTAGGAGATGTCTTTGGTGACAATCGAATACTTGTAAAACTAATGTTAGTGTTTCCATTTTGTTTCTTAATATGTGAGTTTCTGAACACCAGGCAATGGAACGTCTCTATGGCTTGAAGGCTAAGATATCAAGTAATAATAACCCACATTTGACTTTGAATGTAACACTGCATAAACACCCTACAGCTTTTGACTGCATTAAGAAGAAAAGGCTTGAATTGTCTAGGGGCTGATAGAATCTTCTGGGGTGATGTTGCTTCCCATGTTGCTGTCTTAAGACATTACCTGCCTAAAACAATCTAAACGTCTGAGCGGCATGCTCTGATCATTAGCTTGCTGCTGACAGTGAGGTTGATGCCGTTTGTAGTATGACAGCACAAAAAAAATCTCCCCAGTCGGGAAAAACATGATTGACAAGTGGTGGGATTGCACACAAACTCACAACACTAACAGCTGTCGTCAATAATTTGCCCAAACTAACACCGACTAATCATCAACGTGGGGAATAAGTCACATCCACGGTTCGCTTGATTGCTGGATGGGTCTGAATGACAAATTGGCTGCAGATTCTATTGCCGAATCATTGCTGAGGGTAAGAAGGAAAAAAAGAGGAATGGCTTGCAAGGTTGTTTCCATGCAATATTAATTCACATCTGAGAATACAGCAGCTTCAAGTTGTTCTAGATCAAAAGCTTTTTTTTCTTCAGCATCAGGGGAGAGTGTGGTTGAGTGTGGAGGAGGACTGCGGAGGCAGCTGTCTGTCTTTGATATTTTGGTGCATATCAGATGGAAGCGGTGTAGACTCTGCTTTGCATATTCTCTTATGCATGTTCTGTCTCCTGCTCAGAGAAATCTGCCTCTGTCAGCTACCTGGGGGCGTAGTACAGTATTACAGTGAGCTTGAATCCAATTTTCATGTCACCAAAAGTGCCTTGTGTATTGTACATTGGCAACAGCACACATGCTTTACACATAGCCTCTGTCATTCTTCGCTTTCTTTTCCTCCGTGCTTACATAATCACGTAAGTGTTACGCCATCTCAACTCTCTATTTAATCTCAGTTTATAATTAAATCTCTACGCAATCTTTTGTCTTCTATGGTTCAGAGCTGGCAGATCTTCTCAAACACTGGAGGCGTAGGCCCAGGGAAACAGAACGTTAACCACCAATGGTCCATTCACGCTCATCCTCTCTACACCGTCATCGGGAGGTTCAGCGTAGTGAACCATCGCCTATGGCACCCCCTCGGAAGGATTGGGGTCCTAGGTCTCGTCCACCCATTCGCCCGCGTCAACGCAAACGGATAGACCTGAGTTCGACGGCCATGGCCTCTCGTTCTCAGGCTCCTAGTAGCAGTTCCTGATTCCTTCGCTCGTCTTCGGAGGCCAGGCCCTCCTTCGGAGAGTTTGGTCGGACCGCACAAGCGTATCCGCCTCTCTCAATGTGGCCTCCAGACTCAGATCTCAACTGTTCCGCCGCTTACTGCGCCTCGGGCGGTTTTAGACTGGGTCCTCAAGGCGAGCACCTCCTCAGACACTCTGCGCGCCACAGCCTTCAGAGTTCGAGCGAAAGCCCAAGGGCCATGCGAGCATGGCCCGTTTATGACGGCCTTCAAAGCCCATACCCTTGGGGTGTTGGGCCGGCCCGACAGGGCTCTCGGACACCCTGTTATAGAGGTTCCCGCCACTCAGTTGCTTCGGGACCCTATGCAAAAAACTCAGGAGAGATTTTTATCAACCCCGCCTATGCTACCTGTTCTTGCGGACGCCAGCAGCTTTCCGCAGTCACATGTCTTGACACCTGTAGCTCGACTACAGCCAGACACAGAGCGCCTAAAACCTCTAGCAGACTTTTGGGCCGCGTGGAAACGCTTGCCCGACGTCTCGCAATGGGTACTACGCACCATTCGACACGGTTACACCATACAATTTCGGAAAGGGCCACCCCCTTTCAGCGGGATTCTTCCCACGACTGTACGTCCTGGGCAGGCCGCGGTGTTACGTCAGGAAATCGTGTTACTCCTGGAGAAAGGGGCTATAGAAGAATTACACCCCACTCAGATGGAGTCGGGTTTTTACAGCCGGTATTTTACCGTACCAAAAAAAACATGGTGGTTTGCGTCCGATTCTGGACTTGCGTCATTTGAATCTTGCGCTCAGTGCGCAAGTTCAAGATGCTAACAGTAAAGTCCATTTTGTTTCGGATCCAACCCTGAGCTTGGTTTGTGACCATCGATCTAAAGGATGCATACTTTCCCATCCAGATCGTCAAGAGACACAGGAAGTTCCTCAGGTTTGCTTTCAAGGACAAAGCTTACCAATAAGGTGTTCTTCTGTTTGGACTGGCTCTGGCCCCCCCGAACATTTACAAAGTGTATGGATGCAGCTCTGGCCCTGTTACGGCTCCAGGGCATCCGAATTTTGAACTACTTGGACTATTGGGATTGGGATACAGGACGTCTAGTCCATGTAGGCTTGTGTCTCAGATTGTTGGGTCTGATGGCGGCAGCGTCCCCTGTAGTTCAGCTGGGCCTGCTCCATATGCGACCGTTTCAGTGGTGGACCAAGAGCCAGAACGTTTCACCTCGTTGTCATCCGTTTCGCAGAATTACGGTGACACGCAGAGGTTTTCGTGCTCTAAAACCGTGGAAAAGACCCCAGTTCCTTCAGAAAGGAGTCCAGATGGGAGCGTGTCTTCGTCGCAAGACTATCACGATGACGGACAACATGACGGTAGTTTCTTACCTGAATCAACAAGGAGGATTACATTCTCGCCCCCTGTACAGGCTGGCAAGGAGTGTTCTTCTTTGGGCTCAAACCAAATTACTGTCAGTCAGAGCAGTCCATAT
>JAFVLL020005323.1:0-12672 GCA_021397915.2 Tor tambroides | reverse complement strand
AGTACAGATAACTTGAAAATGTAAGTTAACGCATTTCAACTAAACTTTGCAAGTTCAGCTTACTTAAAAATGTAAGTTAACCTATTTCAACTTAAATTTTCAAGTCCAGATTACTTGAAATAAGCAGTTGGGTCAACTATTTTACCATGTCAACTAAACTTTTTAAGTTGAAAGTACTTGGAAGATTAAGTAAATAAAACTTAACTGAGTCAAAGCAAAAAGATAACTAAAAATTTTAAGTTGAGTGAACAATTTTTTTTTTACAGTGCATAATCACAAGAGGAACTTATACATTTTGTGATAGCATGCGATGGCATCATGAGACCAGCTATGTCATTATTTTTTATCGCGCAGTGCTCCACATCTGCATAACTCATAAATGATCATTATGCACGGTACAATCAGATGACTGAGTTTTAAACCGAGTACATTTTCTGTAAAGATAAGAGGCTTGGACTAATAGTGGAATGTTTATTTGTATGCCAGAGCTTGAGCTCTTGAAGCTCCGCCCTCTTCTGAAAGGGGACTGGGAGTACCAGTTAATTCGCATTTAAAGGGACATACACAAAAACGGCATGTTTTTGCTCATATGCTAAAATTCCCAATTTTAACAAGCTATAAAAAATTATATGTGGGGTATTTTGAGCTAAAACTTCACATATACACTCTGGGGACATCAGAGACTTATTTTACATCTTGTAAAAATGGGCATAATAGGTAACCTTTAAGCTGTTAATCGCTGAAAATATTATCCAGATTATTATCCCAATCTACGTGAAGGCACGCATTTGTCACTCAAACACACCTCACCAGAAACACGGCATGTCGCAATCTCTGATGAAACAGGCTAGAGTCAATGAGCGTTCGATTTTCCTGCCATAAAAAAAAACTGTCTTAAAAAGTTCTTGAAGTGGCAACATTTGAATTTGTAAGGAGCGCTTCAGCTCAGTGTGGGAGTCGGGATGGCTATTTCTGCTTGGGTCGCTGTTTAGGATGGAGATGAATTGCTGAATAAAGGCTTGGATTTGGTTTTGTTCCTCGCAGTCATATGGATTCTGAAGATTTGGATTACAGTGCACAAATAAAATTGATTCCTTTTGTAATTATGTTGCGTTTGCTGTATTTTATGGTTCTTTTATCTGTCACAGCCTTTTGTGTCCCATGGCAAGCAAATATTACATAAGTAATGGTTAACCAATTGCAGAAGTGTTATTCATTTTAAGGGTTTAAAGCAATGGTCGGCAACAGGCGGCCCGCGGGCCAAAACTGGCCCGCCAGCAATAATATCTGGCTCGTGCCTGCAGCCAGATTATTTTGATAGCTGCTGGTTCTGAAATAGATCTGCCATGACAGCAACCGTTAGGCTACTCTCAATCAGAGTATGTGCGCTGAGTGGGAGCGGAGCGGTGTGATTTTGAATGGAGCGAGGAGCGGATTTTTTAAAAGTCGGAGTGTAGTGGTTTTCACTCGCTCCAAGAGCGCTCCACCACCGCTAAATCACGAGTACAATTCATGCCAACAGCCCATAATATAACTGAATATTTAGCAAGAATTCACGTTAAACATATTTAGCTAGTTTGATAGAGAAGGATCACCCAAATCAGAAAGAATGTGAAGGCTATGATGATGACGGCAATGGACAAAAGTTATAGTTCTCAAGGAATTTGTTTGTTCCTTCTAGATAGGCTACTGAATATTTTCAGCCAGAAGCATGATTTAAACAAGTACTACAACACTTATTCACACGCAATCACTCTCTCAATAATGCATTCAAACAAATAATCTTACAGTGCTACTTCATCTGTATCCGATTTCGAATGAGCAGAAATCTGTAAGAAATGCATCGATCCATAGGTAAAATAACTGACAAATTAACGTACTGTTTTGTTTTTCATCCCAAACAAAATTTGCACCGCAAAAAGCAGCAATTATAACCTTTAATGCTGACAACCATAGCTTGTCATGTGGTAAGAAAAAAAGTTTGAACACTAGTGTTCCAATAAGCCACGTTGAAACTCTCCTGTTATTTTATTTATTTTTTAATATACCAACAGTAGGTATTTCAAGCCTACTGAAATGCTTTAGCCGCGGAGCGGTGTTTCTGATATCAGTGAGCGCGGAGTGGAGCGGGAAATTGTTGAAGCTCCACTCCGCTCATATACTCTGCCAGACAGCGCCACACAAATGTGGCTTTTTTTTTTTACAGAGTGTAGCACAGAGTAACAGCTCACTACCAGTTACAAAAGACACTGTAACAGTCTGTCCCAGGCAATTCTAGTTGCATTTTTCATAATTTCTTAAATTATCCTTTGACTATGTTCTAGCCCGCCATCTAGTGGCGAAATTTTTTTTTGGCCGATGCCAAACTTACTTGCCGACCCCTGGTTTAAAGTGTAGTCTTGTTTAACATTATGTATTCTTCATTCGAAACGAGCTGGCAGGATGAATTAACAGAACAAAATTTTATCATGTCATATTAAGTAAATGAGTAAACCATTCAATTGAAAACATAATGCCATTGATATGACAACTGAATACATTAATAATTAAGTTAATGCCCCGATTTCAATATTCATAAGGATTCATTTGTAAGTACTAATATTTTACATACTAGCTTAGTTTTAGGTGTCATCAATACATCAGTATTGTATGTTTAAATGCTGAAAATATGTAAGTATTTGTACGTCTAGATCAGGGGTGTCAAACTCAGTTCCTGGAGGGCCACAGCCCTGCACAGTTTAGATGCAACCCTAATTAAACACACATGATCCAGCTAATCAAGTCATTAAGGCTGATTTGAAAACTACATGGTACAGGTGTATCTCAATAAATTAGAATGTCGTGGAAAAGTTCATTTATTTCAGTAATTCAACTCAAATTGTGAAACTTGTGTATTAAATAAATTCAATGCACACAGACTGAAGTAGTTTAAGTCTTTGGTTCTTTTGATTGTGATGATTTAGGCTCACATTTAACAAAAACCCAGCAATTCACTATCTCAACAAACTAGAATACTTCATAAGACCAATAAAAAAAATAAAAAAAAATTTAGTGAATTGTTGGCCTTCTGGAAAGTATGTTCATTTACTGTATATGTACTCAATACTTGGTAGGGGCTCCTTTTGCTTTAATTACTGCCTCAGTTCGGCGTGGCATGGAGGTGATCAGTTTGTGGCACTGCTGAGGTGGTGTGGAAGCCCAGGTTGCTTTGATAGCAGCCTTCAGCTCATCTGCATTGTGCTCATCTGCATTGTAAGGTCTGGTGTCTCTCATCTTCCTCTTGACAATACCCCATAGATTCTCTATAGATTCTCTATGGGGTTCAGGTCAGGCGAGTTTGCTGGCCAATCAAGCACAGTGACACCATGGTCATTGAACCAGCTTTTGGTACCTTTGGCAGTGTGGGCAGGTGCCAAGTCCTGCTGGAATATGAAATCAGCATCTCCATAAAGATTGTCAGCAAAAGAAAGCATGAAGTGCTCTAAAATTTCCTGGCAGATGGCTGGTTGACTGGACTTCAGAAAACACAGTGGGCCAACACCAGCAGATGACATGGCAGCCCAAATCATCACTGACTGTGGAAACTTCACACTAGACTTCAAGCAGCTTGGATTCTGTGCCTCTCCACTCTTCCTCCAGACTCTGGGACTTTGATTTCCAAATGAAATGCAAAATTTACTTTCATCTGAAAAGAGGACTTTAGACCACTGACAAACAGTCCAGTTCTTTTTCTCCACAGTCCACGTAAGACGCTTCTGACGTTGTCTCCGGTTCAGAAATGGCTTGGTAGCGAGCGTGGTGACTCTTCATGCACTGACTCCAGCTTCAGTCCACTCCTTGTGAAGCTCACAAGTCTTTGAATCAGCTTTGCTTGACAGTATTCTCAAGCTTGCAGTCATCCCTGTTGCTTGTGCACCTTTTCCTACCCAAATTCTTCCTTCCAGTCAACTTTGCTTTGATACAGCACTCTGTAAACAGCCACACATTTCTGTAATGACCTTCTGTGACTTACCCTCTTTATGGAGGGTGTCAATGTTTGTTTTCTGGATCACTGCCAAGTCAGCAGTCTTCCCCATTATTGTGATTTCAAAGAACAAGAGATACCCAGAATTTATACTGTATGGATGGTCATTTATTGAAACTCAAATGTAAATATTCTAATATTTTGACATACTGATTTTTACTTTCATGAGCTGTAAGCTCTAATCATCAAAATTAAAACAAAAAAACTTTTGAAATGTTTTACTTTACATGCAATGAATCTAAAATATATGAAAGTTTCACTTTTTGAAATAACTTACAAGAAAAAATGAACTTTTTCACGACATTCTAATTTATTGAGATGCACCTGTATGTGAGTTGGAGCAGGGTTGGAACTAAATTCTGCAGGGCTTCGGCCCTCCAGGAACTGAGTTTGACACCCCTGGTCTAGATGCTGTAAATACATCAGTAATGTATGTTTTAGTGTATGTAAAAATGTAAGTAAATGTACATTTTGTATAAACACATTTTACATAAAAGCCTACTTCGAGATTGTGTTGACAAACCAACGTGATCTCATGATAATTGGTATGCATTTTAATTAAATCAAGGAGTGAATTACACACTCACTGTTTTAAAATAGATATCTGTTTCAGTTTTGTCAAATTTGTCAAGTTAAGCGTGGTATGTATATTTATTTATTTTTTATTTTTTTTTAGGTTAGGTCCAGACTGTTCTTCAGTTGGTGTAACAAATGTGAATTTGTCACGTAACAACTTCTGCAAACGAGATTGAGAGAGAGTAAGTTCGACATGATTTATTAATTGACTTACAAGGTAATAATTAAAAATGTTTTAACAACTACATTGTATGTATATTTAGTTTTTAGTAAAAAAAAAAAAAAAAAAATGTTTACAAATAGTAAAACCTTTCACACTTTCAGATCATAAGCAAGGTAGTTTATTATGGTTGGGGCAGGTCAGATAGTCCACCTTTTTTTTCTATTCAAATCATTTTTTATTTGTATTTTTTTTTTGCATACACTTTGCATACCCTTTGCATTCATTCCAAGGCAGCTTTACCAAACCTTAACATACTGTCATGTCCTGTTTGCTTCTATCCTCCAGTTTACCTCCCCTTTTCTTTTTTTCATTTTTTCTTTTTCTCTTTCACATTTTTTCTCTATGAAACATTTTGGAATCCAAATATTCACTCAGCTAACAAGAAATGACCTGAAAAATCCCTGGTACCAATGATGGAAGGTCACACTATACCTTCATTTAAGGGTGGGACAATTCACATCTCAAGTGAGATCATAGATTCCCTTTCACTTCTTGATATTGTGTGGTCCAATAAGTTTGAGAATGAAAACATTGACCCAGATGATGCCAAGCAAAATGAAGCTGATTTTCTCAAAGGAGCTCCACCACAGTGGCTGAATTTTTATTGGTCAGAGAAAGAATCTACATCGTTTGTCACAAGAGCTGGCTACAATGATTTGATACAGCTAGTCAACAAAAACAAAAGGAAAATATGGAGTGTCATCGATATGAACTTGCTTTACCAGCCAGGAAGTGGAGGGTCAACGCTTGCAATGCAGGTTCTTTGGAAATTTCGAAAGGAACTCAGATGTGCCAGAGTGACAAACGCTACCCTGGACATTGCGGAGCTCGCAAAGCAAGTGGTCAAGCTTTTTCTGGTGGGAGATGATCATGATCAGAACACTGTGCTGCTCTTGCTGGACATCAAGGAAAAGATGAAAGAAGATCAGCCATTTAAAAGAATTCTACAGGACAACCTGATCAAGGAAATAAATGGGCAGAACATCAAAGCAAACATTCCTGTTGTGATGATTTTAAATTGCATCATAATGGACTTTACACGAACAGATGAGCTGAGCCTTGAGGCAAACTTGTCTGAAGATGAAGAAAGAAGACAAAGGGAAAAACACAATAAAGTTACTGAGAAACACGAGGGTCATGAACAGTTCAGGGGCTTCAACAGAATGCTTGGAAATTTTATCATGCCATACAGTCATTCAGTTCCAAAATGCGTTGAAACCTTCACTCACTCCCCAAAGTGTTGCATGATCTCAACACCAAATGGTGCCAAAATCCTAGTAAAAAAAAAAGAAACTTTCTACGAAACCTGCCTTGACATACTATGGACAAACCTGTATGAAGATATTCCATTTGATCATCTGTCAGCCAGGAAGCTGGAGTGTGAGTTTCTTACAGGAGCTCAACCCCAATGGATAAACTTTTACTTTTCAGAACATGAAGGGTCCTTGTTTGTCAAAAGAGATCTCTATGACTCTGTGATCCAGCAGATCAATGTGCAATGAAAGAGCCAATGGAATGTGACAACCATCAATCTGTTTCACCACCCAGGTAGTGGAGGGTCAACACTAGCCATGCAGGTGCTTTGGGACTTGAGGAAACAGCTCAGATGTGCCAAACTGAAATTCAAATCATCTGATACGATGAACATCAGAGACAACATCATCAAACTATTCAATGAGGGAGGAGTAAAGAATCAAAACACAGTGCTTCTCCTTTTGGATGTGGGGGAAGAAGGAAAGAAAATATCATACCGTTTGCATAAAGAGCTTGATAAGAGAATTGCTGGAGATAAAATTCCTATCCTCATAATCATTAATGTTGAAAGCAAGAAAACAATTCACAAAAGTCCCTGTGTGAAACTCAAAGTGGAACTTTTACCAGAAGAAGCAAATGTGTTTAATGAACACAAGCCAATGATCAAGGACAAGCATGGAGAGGATTCTGAGAAGTTTCATGGATATAACATAATGCATGGAAACTTCAGAAAGGATTTTGTTAAAGATCTAATCAAAAAAGACCTAATACATTATGCCAAGGCCAACAAGACTTCGACAAACACTAAACTCTTCTCATTTTTAGCCCTGCTAAATTCATACATCCCAGGATCCTACTTGCATGAACATTTATGTAAGGAATTCTTTGCAAGTCAGCAGTCTCATGCAGTCTCATTCGAACAGATAATGACTCCATTCATGGATCTTTTGGTCATATACACTGCAGAGCACTGTGAGGACAGATGTGTCCGTATTGCTCATCCTATGATTTCTGATGCTTGTATCCAAATGCTGTTTGCCTGCTGTATCCCAAGAAACGAAATAACACACAAATTTTTGTATTCAATTGTGAAAGCATTAAACAAGCAGACTGACTTTCTACACATTTGCAAAGACATTCTGATCACAAGACAAAGAGAACAAGATCATGACAAGTTTTCAAAACTCATTCTTGACATAATAGAAGAAGACCTCCAAATGAACTCTGCAAATGCAAGCTGCATAGATGTGTTGAAATTTGCCTCAAATCTGTATAACAAAGATGCATTCTATCCTCAGGCTCTTGCGCGGTTCTATTATATCAAACTGGGAGACTACACAAAGGCAGAAGAGTTTGCAAAAAGTGCCATTAAAAGAGATCCAAAGAATTCTTTTATTAGAGACACACTGGGACAAGTTTACAAAAACAGACTGAGAAAAACAGTCAAGGATAAAGCATCTCCAACGTATGCTCGTAGAGTTTTGGAGCATGCAGTTTCTGCTACTAAAGCATTCAAAGAGGAGACAAAAGCAGCTGAAGATGAGCAGGAATCAGATGTTAGTGACAGCAATTCTGCCAACACCTTTAATATCAGGGGCATATTTGGGTATATCCAAGTCATCAAGATTCTTTTTGATTCTCTCACAAAGCACAGTTCACAGTGGGCAGAGTTTCTGAGAGGGAAAACATCTGTCACGTCTCTTGGTTCTTCATTTAAAGATCAAAAACTAAAACAATACAATGATTTCCTCAAGAACCTCAAAGATGAAATCAAAGAAAAACATTGTTTTTTTCAGTGTTATCTGACATACTCAAGGCCAAGCATTGGAAAAGAGGAACCACCATACTTTCGTCGAGATGTTGACGATTGTTACAGGAAATATGTGATTCAAGAGGGACAGGCTGCCCGAAGTGAAAGACAAGTTCTTGAAGTGAAACAAGCCAGTACGTTTCCAGGTTTACTGTATATCTTAGACCAAGACACCTGTGAAACTGAGTTAGAGGAGATCCTCAGACACAGCAGGACCATTTCTGAAAGTGTAAACAATCTTGAGGCTACCCAAAATTATATCCTTGCCAACATCATTCTGTGTAACAAGTCACCCACATCTCAGACCATCATCTCAAAGCGAGAGCTTCAGCAAAGAATACTGACAATCTGGCATGCAGAGAAAAGGCACAGGAGCCCAGAGTTTTATCTCTTGGTCCTTTTGTTGTTTTGGCCTGATGGAGATCAGCAGAATCAAGGCACACCAAACTGGCCAAACCTTGCAGAGTGTGTAAGATATATGCATCAAGCCTTTGAGAGGACCCACAGAAAGCACCTTCGCTCACGCTACTTGGTGCCTCTCTTTTTCTTGGGAAAAGGTGAAAATTTGCAGAGACTGGTGCACAGATCAAAAGTAGACCAACATCAAATGGATGTTCTAACCAAAGCGGATGAGAAAGCTGAAAACCAGGATCTTCAACGTGTCCAAGGGGAGGTTAGAGAGCACAAGGTGTTTGCTCTGAGGGGAGCTAACCAGGTTGAAGTAACTCCTCATCATCCAGCCAGTGTGCGTGGTCAAGGCCCTGTTTCATTCTACCTTGGCTTTAACATTAGAGGCCCTGTAGCCTACAACATTAGACGTGAGTAATAATTCTATAATTTGATGATTATCACTATTATTTGTAACCATATTACAAATAAATTAAATATGCCCCCAGTTTCACAAACAAGGCTTAAGCCTAGTCCTAGACTAAAATGTAAGTCTGAGCTGTTTCAACTGAAAGAAACTTGCACTGACTGATCTTAAAACATATCAGTGCCTTTGTTTTTGTATTTAGATGCACACCAGTAATGTTTTTTCTAAAGGCACGTTTATAAAAATTACTTAAATGTCCTAATTGAACAATGGCCTAATCCTGGCTTAGTCTAAGCACTGTCTGTGAAACCGGGCCATGAAATTCCAGATTTGTTTTAATCATTCTTTATTTTGTAATACACAGTGTAATACATTTTATTGAATTTACATTGATCTTTTATGAACAGTGGAAAAAGCTTGAATGACAAACTGACTAGCACCTGGGTCGTTCCACAAAATCGGTGCCTTTTCTACTTGGAAAAACTGAAAAATAAAATAAGTTTAATCAACTTTTTTTTTTTTTTTTTAATATCCATGAAATGAAGACTCTTTAAAATGACAGGAAACTGTATTGTGTCATCTCAGGCTATGCAACTTATTATTTTACAACTATTTTTCTACTTCATGTTTTGGTATTTTTGTCAACCCTGTTACCGACACAAGCGTTAATAGATACTATAGTTTAATTAGAACTATGTGAGAGTTTTCACATATGAGCAGCATTTTAGTTCCTCTTTTCATTGGGATTGTTTCAAATTTTGGATTTTTTTTTTTTTTTTATAGTTATTTTTTATAGTTTTATATTTGTCATTCAGATGACCAAGAACATCCTAATTTTGGAGGTTGATCACGTGCCAGTTAAGAAAAATAAATATATTTTACATTTACATTTAGTCATTTAGCAGACGCATTTATCCAAAGCGACTTAAGCCCAGTATACACCAAGCCGACGGTCGGCCGTCGGGCAGTTTTTGTTCGTCGGCTGACTAAGTTTTCTCCGTGTGTTCCACGCCATCGGCTGAAGTTGGTCCTTGTCGGCTTTTTTTTGGCCGATTCCACATATTGAATCGGTGTCAGAGCTTGTCAGTCAGTCTGACCATATGATCATTCTGATTGCCTGTTCAGCTGGTGAACCAGTGCACGAGAAATGCACCGAACGTACATGCTACTTGGCCATCAGGTGTCGAGCATCGGCTTGGTGTGTCAGGGCAACTTTGGACCCAGACGCTGCCGACGTGAGCTGACCCCGCTGTCTGCTTTCGTCGTCACTACCCAGCAGGCACACAAGTCACACAACTCATAAGACGTTGATATTTGGTTAAATTTCGGTTGCAATGTAAATTCAACGTCTAATGTCAATGTTAAATTGATGTCCAATACCGACGTCAGCTGACGTTGAGATTTTGTTGTTTTTAGGTTGTGTAACCAAAATCCAACGTTAAGTCAATGTCAAATTGACGTCAAATATTGATGTCAACCCGATTTTCATTTTCAACCAAAATGCAACGTCTGTCTGACGTTATGTCCAACGTCAACCTGACGTTACATAGACATCTGGTGCCTGCTGGGTAGTTCGTCGGCATTGGCTTGGTGTGTACCGGGCTTTACAAATGAGGACAATGGACGCAATCAAAATCAACAAAAGATCAACAACATGCAAGTGCTATAACAAGTGTCAATTAGCTTAATGCAGTATCTGAGCAAGGTTTTTTTTTTTTTTTTTTTTTAGAAAAAGAAGTTAGTGTTAGAGGCCTTTTTGCTTTTAATTGTATAATAAATAAATAAATATAATAATATAATACATAAAGAAAGAAAATGAATAGATAAAATACAAAAAGATTAGAAAAGCTAATGTTAGTTTGTTTTAAGAATAGAATTAGAAAAGAGAGTGCTAGAGTTATAGGGTCAAATAAAGATGGAAGAGATGTGTTTTTAGCCGTTTCTTGAAGATGGCTAAGGACTCAGCTGCTGGGATTGATTTGGGCAGGTCATTCCACAAGGAGGGAGAGATGTTTTACAAGAGATATGTTAAAAAGGGCTTTGTCCAAAATAAAATATAGTTAAAGTTACAATGGAAAAACCTGGAAGGCTGTATCAAATATCATTTTTACAATTTTTGTGAAATTGATGACAGAAGCAGGATTGACATCATAGTCACAGGACTGAGTAACAGGGATGACAGGACACACATTCTTCAGCACACTGCACATATTTGTTTACATAATACTGTAAAGTTTTACTATTTTAAATTGTAATATATTGTTTTTCACTTACTTGGCATAGTTGTATGACACTAGTAAACAATCAGTTTTTCAGTTAAAGTCAGATCATTGTTGATTTAGCACATTACATTTCTAAGAGATATAATGTTTTAAGGGTATTGTAATTAGATAATGCACCCCTCTCTTTGTCTGTGTTCCCTCACAGAACTTCAAATAGACTGATCTGGTTCAATTATTAGGCAAGGAAGATGATCAGATCTTGGTCTTTCTGTTATCAATTAAAATCAGACCAAGATCTTGACTTTCTTGAACATTTCAAGACTGGGGTGAAGGTCTGCAGTACCTTGCTGCTCTTGTTTGTAATTGAATTTACAAAAGGATGCATTATTGACAATTAGTTATAAAAAAAAAAAGTTTTATTTAGACTGACCATCCTATCCTGGTCATTAACAACAACAATAGTAATAGTATCAATACCAACAATACTAACTAAAAATGTTAACTGATGCTCATATGCCACCAAATGATATAGGCATTAGCTCATTAATACACCCACCCTTTAAAATGACCTTTAAAATGTTGGAATTTTACACAGGAATCTTTAAAAACGGATGACACCTAATCAAAACATGTCAAAACCTGTTGCCCTGAAAAGTAACATGCCTGACAGTAACAGGTTTGACGATTTCAAACAAATGTGCTAATCGCTAGTGTAAACCAACCGCCCCCGTTTCTCTTGAACCCGTGCCCCCAACCCCCAAACCCCCCCAACATGCTTGTGATTTAACCTCCTAGAAGTGATGTAACTTGAATGTACATTATTATTATAAGGGTTTTTTTGATGAGGGTAACAGGGCTGACAAGAAATCAGGGGACAAAAATAAAATGATTTACATTTTTATAGAAAAAAAAAAAGTATACTTATGCCAGAAATCAATGCTTAACAATGAGTCTGTATTTATAACAATATGTAAATGCAATTTGTATATCATTTTGCAAATTAAAAGTCCTGCTGAAAAATAAAAATTATAGTGAGGGACAGGCCAAAACCTTACCATTATCAGCATAAATGTTAAATTATTTAAAATAATATTTAATTTACTTTTTTGAAGTAATATTGATGAAAGAATACAAAACATTATGTTTTTAAATCGCAAATGTATTTGTTGTTATATTAATTCTATGTTTGATTATTTCTTAGGGATGCAAAAGGCACTGATTTCATGGAATGACCCACCTATACTAGAACCCTTTATCTGCTTTGACCTTACATTTTATCAGTGCTCACTATTCCCGGGACATACTTCAAATGTAGAATTACGTATTACGTTAGATGCGGCAGTTCATTAATGCTGGGTTTTTTTTTTTTTTTTTTTGTTTTTGTTTTTTTCCTGTTATCTTGTCCAGCCTCACATAGACAATGTCGAACCTGTGCCAGTGTCAGGGTAAGTGGAGTGCAGATAAGATGGAAGTTCATATAATATATAATTCATATATTCTTCTTCATCATCTTTTTAAAATTATTATTTAATATTTAATAACTTGCATATCCCATTGTAATTGCTAAAATGTAGCTCATCTTTAATCCTAACATATTGTTTCAGGATTCAGCTGAATGGGACCTGATTGAACCCTCTGTGATCTCAAGGGATGCACAGATTAACTACAGGTGCTTAGCTGCATCTTTTCACACACATACACACACACACACACACACACACACACACACACACACACACACACGTTTCA
>JAFVLL020005321.1:0-10959 GCA_021397915.2 Tor tambroides | reverse complement strand
GGGCTAAGTAAGTTTCTGATGGGGCCAAAACGGTATTTATTGCTTGAATTTCCTAATAAAAGGGACAGAATTTGAAATCTGAGGCTTTGTTTCCATATCAAAAGTAACAACGCACAAAGCTATTGTGATTTATTGGATGGGAGGCTGATGTGGGCGCAATATAGGCTGTGCATTCATCAAATGAAAAAGCATCGACTGGGATTTAAGAATAGATATTGGTTCATAAAAATGATCATCTATTAAAACAAATAAATCGTTTTTTTTATTATTATTCTACTGTCCTGGCATTTGTTAGTAGTGCCTCTGCGGTCACTGCGGGTGTGGTGTTGAACATGGACAGTGACCCAGTCTCTGTTTATCTGTTCTCATCATAAATAAATAAATGCATGAGCCTATATGCTCGTCCTCTACGTTCATTATTAAAAATGAAAACGTGAACAAAACTAAAAGCAATTAAATGTTTTTATAATTAAAATATGAAAGTTAAAATGACGGGTACTAATAGATTATGACGGACTTTTTGCGACCCTGTTAAAGTCTAAAACGCAGCCTCTGGATCACAGTTACAGTGTTTTAGTGTTTAGTTTCTGTAACAGCTGCAGTGGAAGATTCCTCCATCTTTCAACCAAAAAACCGTTTATCCCAGAGGTAGTCATATTATCTCATGTAATACAGCAGAAATCAGCATTGTCTATATTCTCAAAAATAAATGTATCTTACCTGTTCGTATTTTTCTGACTGTAGAGTTTCCTCAGCAGTGTCAGTCAGAGTCACTAGCCCTGATCAGTGCTCTGTAATCAGCAGCAGTCTCTACTAACAGGAAGGCTTTTCTTTCTTAAACTGGGCGTTACCTTTCCAGGAAAGGAACGTCCTCTTACAAAAATAATTAAGACTGCATCCGAAAACTTATAATGCTGACTTGCTGCCTTATGAGGCAATGACTTTGTAGGCAGCGTTTTTGCAGGAAGGCACCTCATGAAACTGATTTCGGACAGGCTTCTGAGGCAGTGTAACGGTTTAATGATCTACAACAAAATAGAACGAGTTCTGCTGATAACTAAATGAATATTTGATTACTGTAATACTAAGTTCTCGCTAGAAATAACATCAAAAGTGCAAAAAGTTAATCATAAATATACATTTACACACAAACTAACCACCAAATGCAACTTTCAGACACCATCTTTATTTTTTAGCTCCGTCACGGAATGGAACGCACAGGATTGTGGGATATCAAAGGCAGCGAAGGATACATTTATGCTGCCTTCAAACATCGATCAGATGAAGGTATCTCATGAGACAGGAAGTGAAGCAAACTTTGGATTTGGACGTGCCTTGATGCCTTCCTGCCTTGGAATGTGTCCCCCGAAGGCAGCATTTTTCAGTTCTCGGATGCAGCCTACTACAGCACTCTCTTCAGAGTATGGCAAGCCAAAAGTGTCAGATTTATGCTATAGCTAAATCGCATTTAAATACAAAACGCCATCAAAAACAGTGTTTAAAACAGTTTAAAACAGTCCAATCAGTTTAAAACAGTCCAACCACGGACCGCTGGCTAAACGTCTGATGCATATGGTACACAAAAATGGAAACACTTCAGGAGTTTCGAAGTCTTCGGATTGGTTGAATTATACAGGATTATACAGGAGACGTATGTGTTCTTTAACATTCCGCCTGGAAACAAAAATGCCGTGACGCCAAACCCCCTCACGATAGAAGAAAGCCATCGTGTTTACAACTGTGACGACAAACGCTTATCGGGTTCAAATAAACGCTGGATTTTCAAAAGTACGTGAAGTATTTAAAGTTTGCGGCATAGAAGCTTTAAAATACGTCTGAGAGTTTGACACACCTGTCTGTTATTGTTTCGAAATTTCGACGCCCCGAAACGTGACACTGAACGAAATGAACTGTGATTGGTTGTTTGACATGTCGGTCAAATGGCCTCATGGGTGGGCCTTGGCCAAAGAAAGCTGCCATAGATTCCAGACCTTCAGCCGTCAGTCTAAAGGTCTGGCTACGCGAGACTACGGGGGATCAGGAACCCTCCCTGGGCTTATCGCGGGAACAGGGTGGCGCTCTGGAGGAGCAGGGTGGCGCACTGGAGCGAGCTCTGGGGCTGGAGCCGACACTGGGGGAGCGAGCTCTGGGGCAGGAGCCGACACTGGGGGAGCGACCTCTGGGGCAGGAGCCGACACTGGGGAGTGAGTTCTGGGGCAGGTGTCTGGAGGAGCAGGTGACACTGGGGGAGCGAGCTCTGGGGCTGGAGCCGACACTGGGGGAGCGAGCTCTGGGGCAGGAGCCGACACTGGGGGAGCGAGCTCTGGAGCTGTAGCCGACACTGGGGGAGCGAGCTCTGGGGCTGGAGCCGACCCCGGGGGAGCGAGCTCTGGGGCAGGTGTCTGGAGGAGCAGGTGACAATGGGGGAGCGAGCTCTGGGGCAGGAGCCGACACTGGGGGAGCGAGCTCTGGGGCTGTAGCCGACACTGGGGGAGCGAGCTCTGGGGCTGGAGCCGACACAGGGGGCGCGAGCTCTGGGGCAGGTGTCTGGAGGAGCAGGTGACAATAGGGAGCGAGGCTCTGGGGCTGGAGCCGACACTGGGGGAGCGAGCTCTGGAGCTGTAGCCGACACTGGGGGAGCGAGCTCTGGGGCTGGAGCCGACACTGGGGGAGCGAGCTCTGGGGCAGGTGTCTGGAGGAGCAGGTGACAATGGGGGAGCGAGCTCTGGGGCTGGAGCCGACACTGGGGGAGCGAGCTCTGGGGCAGGAGCCGACACTGGGGGAGCGAGCTCTGGGGCAGGAGCCGACACTGGGGGAGCGAGCTCTGGGGCAGGTGTCTGGAGGAGCAGGTGACCACTGGGGGAAGGCGAGCTCTCTGGGGCTGGAGCCGACACTGGGGGAGCGAGCTCTGGGGCTGGAGCCGACACTGGGGGAGCGAGCTCTGGGGCAGGAGCCGACACTGGGGGAGCGAGCTCTGGGGCAGGTGTCTGGAGGAGCAGGTGACACTGGGGGAGCGAGCTCTGGGGCTGGAGCCAACACTGGGGGAGCAAGCTCTGGGGCAGGAGCCGACACTGGGGGAGCGAGCTCTAGGGCAGGAGCCGACACTGGGGGAGCGAGCTCTGGGACTGGAGCCGACATTAGGGGAGCAAGCTCTGGGGCAGGAGCCTACACTGGAGCGAGCTCTGGGGCTGGAGCTGACACTGGGGTAGCGAGCTCTGGGGCAGGAGCCTACACTGGAGTGAGCTCTGGGGCAGGAGCCGATTCAGAGTCGAGGATGAGGGCTGCTAACAGTCTTTTCCTCTTCCTCTGTCGGTTGGGGGTGAACTGGACTGCCGGCGGTCTTGACGTTGCGGCGGCTGGCAGGCTTGACTGGGGAACGGCTGATGGGCTGGACGGCGGGCTGGTTCTGGCTCAGAGGAGGACGCTCTCTAGACACCGGAGGATCCCTTCCCTCCAGCATAGTCCCTTGGTGTCCGGGAGGTCCACAGGGGCGATTGTAGTTGGCCCCGTGCCAGAACAGAGAGTTGATGGTGGCATCATCTAATGCTGACGTAACGGTGAGCCCCCAGAACTCCCGCGCATACTCCATGAACGGGAGATCTCGGTGGGCCAGGGCAGAGAACCATGCGGTGACTTCCATTGCCACAGAGAGGAAAACTAGGAAAACAAAAAACTTTCAAAAACAGGAAACAAAACGGGGAAAAGGGATGCCGCTTACTGATTTCTGTGTTCGGTCCAGTATTCTGTCATGGTTCACACTACTGTGGCAGAGACAAAGGAGTGTGGAGACCAAGGGAAATTAACATAAACTGTCCTTTATTTTTCAAACAAGCAGGAAAACACATGTAGGGAGAGGATAGACGAACAATACCGGACGCTGGACACAATAAAACACAGGGCTTAAATACTTAGAACGAAACGAGGGAATCAATGGGACACAGCTGGAATCAAATCAAACATAATAGGCACAGGAACAGGAAAAAAACATATATGGGCATAAACACGGGAGAAACTGGGACATGGAGAGAACATGGGGAACAAAACACAAGACACAGGACTGACATTAGGCCTAATTAGGCCTATATTATTATTATTAGTAGTAGTAGTAGTAGTAGTAGTATTAATAATAATAATAATAATAATAATAAAATTAAACCATTTGTAATTTCTCTTTATTTCTTTTTAAGTAAAATCTAATTATCAAGAATGTTTGTGTATTTCTATGATGCAGTAACTTCAGCAGCGTGCAGATGCTTGTTAATGTCACATAATGTAACCATGGCCTAAATCATTGGTGAAGCAATGCGTCACCAAAATAATTGATTGATTTTCAATCTCTTTTTGTCAGCCGACATCCTTTGGCCTAAATTATTTACTTGAAGGACCCCCTGAGATTTTAGGTAAATATTTCAGTAATTTAAAATGTGTTGGAATTAAAAAATTACTCATACACACTGAAATCATTTCACCAAGTTTTATGTCGAAAACAATGGATTTTAACCAAATAGAAAATATTGGTTCATCTGGTCTTGCTCAAAGTCGCAGGTATAGACAAACACAATTTGCTTAAGTAAACAAACAAACAATTTTAATCTTTCATGCCTTAATCTTAAGTGCTGCAAAAAAAACGTATGTAAACTCAGTAAAAGAAAGTGAAAGTGACGTGAGGCCAAGTATGGTTACCCATACTCAGAATTTGTGCTCTGCATTTAACCCATCCAAAGTGCGCACACACACACACACACGCGCACGCGCACACGCACACGCACGGAGCAGCGGGCAGCCATTTATGCTGCGGCGCCCGGGGAGCAGTTGGGGGTTCAGTTCTTGCTCAAGGGCACCTCAGTCGTGGTATTGAGGGTGGAGAGAGCACTGGACATTCACTCCCCCCACCTACAATTCCTGCCGGACCTGAGACTTGAAGCTGCAACCTTTAGGTTATGAGTCCGATTCTCTAACCATTAGGCCACGATTTCCCCAGTGATTGAGTGACTACCTTGCTGCCATTACCTGGAAAACTTACAAATGTTTTGTTTCGTGTTGAGTTTCATGAGTCTGTTGTTTGTTCCTTCATATTCTGCGTATTTTGAACACTTTACAACATCTTAAAAACATGCAGTCACTGTTTTAATGTGCTCAAATATGGAGGATTTTTCTGAAGAACAGTTAGCAATTTAACTGTCCAGAACAAACACTCATGAAACAGAGTAGTTGTGGGTTTTCCAGGTAACAGCAACAAGGTAGTCACTTATTGAGTTTACTTTTATTTATTTTTTTATTTATTTTAATTTTTTTCCAAACAACCTGAATCTTTTTTTTACTTTTTTTAAAAACAGTTCTGTTAAACAATTTGCTGCAAGATTTAAGTGTATTTCATGGCCAAAGAATTAATAAGTCTTAACACACTTGTATGGGAACTAGGAGCTTTTTATTTTAACAACGTTAAAAGTTTACATTTGCAATGACACTCGTGAACATAAATCAAAATGACAGTATCTTACAATATTTACATCATAATACAATGGCAATCAAAAGAGTTCAATAGTTATAAGTGACAATTATTGAGGTCCGAACATCTGGGGGTGGAGCAGGGGTGTGGAAACATTTGACTAAAAGGTTTTGTGGGTGATTTGGACAGTTGTTTTGGTATCACAAAAAAAAAAAGAATAAAAAACAAAGAAAAACAAAACAGCATGTGATTGTACAATGCTCTCTTCCACACTCAATAACCATGACTGAGGTGTACTTAACCCCGACTGCTGAAAATGTTCATAACACAGAAAGCATTGTTTTCTCCTCCATGATCCATCCTAACCCTAGAAGGCACTCCACATCTGGCCACGGCATTTAAGCAGCAATGCATTACAATACTGCTGCGGTTGTTGTTGAAGGCATGGAGGAAGACTAGAAGATGGGTGCAGCTATTGATACCCTCATGAATGACAATTCTCCATCTAAACCAAAACATATACGACGCAAGTTTGAACACCACATGCAGAGCGCCGTCGTCCGAAGATGGTCCTCGAGAGGACTTCGCCACCTTTGTGGAGTGGAGACACGGATCCCCATTCACCGTCACTTCCGAGGGGGATCTCGCCATTGCCACTCCGGACCCAGTGCCCAGCCCACCATCTCCCCGCTGCGTGGAGTGCAAGCCCAAGTCCGCCGCGACCGTGCGGCGAAGGTGGAGCTGCTAGTGATGTCAGTCCAGGTGCATGAGCCAGCAATAACACCCGCCTCGAGGGAGAATGCTGCGGAGAGGAGCTGCACCACCTGCACCGTGGCTGAGGGTGAGCTGAGTATGGCGCGGCGACTGTGCCACACCAAGGAAGAGAGGGTTCCTGTTCCAGAGTTAAGCCCAGAGAAGGCTCCCATTCTTGAGTTAAGCCCAGAGAAGGCTCCCATTCCTGAGTTCAGGCCTGAAAGCCTGGAGGCTCACAAATGCCTGCCCTCCCACCCGCTCCTGCCTCCTCCTCTGCTGTCATCTGGCAGCCCCTCTGCTCGCCCTCAGCCCACCATCTATGCGGTGCGAGCTCCGCAGGACTGCCATCCTCCAGCGTCGCCGTGGTTGGAGTATCCCTTGACTCTGCCTCCAGCCTCTAAGCTCCGGACTCCGCCGTGGCCCATCTGTCCACTGGCTCCGCCGGGCTCCCTCGTCCCTCCGGCTCCGCCTTGGTCTGTCTTCGACCATCCTGCGCCTCAGGACTCCACTCCTCCGGCTCCGTCAGGCTCCTCCATCCCCTCGGCTCCTCCTCAGTCCTCTGTTGCTCCGGCTCCACCGCGGCCATCTGGATCAGCACCATCTGCTCCGCCTTGGTCCCCTGGATCCTCACCGTTGCCCTGGCTCATTGGCTCTCTGTCTCCACCTAGGGCTCCTCCTCCACCTGCTCCACCGCCGTTGGTCGTCCCCCTGGAGTCGGCGGCCATTCCTCCTCCATGGCTCCTCCCTCCGTCGGCTCCTGTCCTTGTTTAGTTTGTTTATTAGTTGATTCCCCGCAACTGTCTGTCCCTTGTTAAGTTTAGTATATAATGTGTAATCCTTTCTATGTTTCCTGGTCGGGTCGCAAACGTCATTCAGTGTGCTTTGTGTCTCCTACGCTCCCTGTGTTCCCAGCGATTGGATTATTAAAGTCTGTTTTGTTGAAGTGATCTCTATGTCTCCTTGTCTTCTCGCTTCCAGCGCCTGAGAAACGTGACAACAGGACTCGACTTCCAAAAATGTTCCAAAAATACTTATTTAGGTTATTAAGCGTCTTCTCTAGCAAAATGAGCAGTTATTTTCAGGAAAAATAATAATGTGTATATGATATATATATATATATATATACACACACACACACTTTTTATATATAATTGCCACCACATTACGTGTGACCCTCTAAACTTGCATACATCACAGATGTGAATTGTGAAGTAAACCATCTTGTGAATGGACATCACAGACTATGTTTACATGGACATCAATACTCCGATTTTAATACGATTAAGACAATACTCTGATTAAGAGTCTACCATGTAAACAGAGATTTTTGATTACCTTAATCCAGCTAAAGTCATAATCGAAGTAAACACAGATCGAAATAAGACGTGGAGTATTCTTATTTTAGTCGCATTATTGAAGTGCAGTACAGACATGTAAACACCTTAATCAAACTATTACCGTCGTGTAGGACTTTTCGCTGCATTTTGCGACAGGATACACACAGCAGTGTGTGTAAATATACAAAAAGTAATTTAACCCACAGTTCCTCAACCTCAATCTACACAGTTTAACTGGGTCCCTATGGGATGGACAAGTACAAAAACATCTTTTCATAACTTTAGGTTGAATAGAAAAATAATGTACCCTTGATTTCCTTTTCCCATCCTCTCTGCCCTCTTTAACTCTTTCCCTCAGTTCCAGCCTCCCCAAGGATACATGGATATCTGTTTCTCTTCCTAAGCTCTCCTTCGCTATATAATCTGCCTGCTCGTTCCCTATCACCCAGCATGCCCGGGCACCCAACAGAAAGTGATATTGCAAGCAAACCCAACTCTAAAAAACACACTCAAGATGTCATTTACAATATCAGGTCGAACTTTAGATTTTCCTGCTCTTAAAGTTTCCAGAGCTGCTGCAGAGTCAAGCAAATTTTGTGGAGGGCCGGTGCCACCCCTTTTCTCCAAAAAATAATTCAGTTGTCTCGCAATCATTTTTTCTGTTTTTTACACATGCAAAGAAAAAAGATAGAAAAGCGCCAAGACCAAAATGGCTAAACACAAAGCCTTTAATGGTCTTAACCACAAATTACTGGTAATGAAATCAGCAAGAATTAAGCAAATGCACTCCTTAAAAAGCTTTTGCTTTCTCAGAAGTAATCAAAGACAGATGAGAATGAGGTTTTTGGCAGAAAATGGTACATTTGGTTCAGAGTTGTGTGGCGTGATGAATGACGATGAAACATGAGTCTGTGAGAAATATAATAATAAATGCATCTTTACCACAGTAAAGCGTATTTGTGTAATTCTTGCTGATTTGCTGACCAGTGATTTGTGGTTATTATGGTAAAATAAGCACAATTAAAAGCTAAATATATTGCCATGTTTAGCCCAGGAGTGTGTGGAGCCACAGGCCTCTGTTGTTTTCTTCCCAGGGTTCACTAGAGGGAGCTCATCCTCAGCTTTCCATTCTTTAGGAACCACAGCCTCATTCTATATATAATCATACAAATCCAGTCATTTCTTTAATATTTTATCATTTATCACATCCTTTCCTGGTACAGTATTCTGTGAGTTGTTGATGGCTACTCTTCAAACTCATCGTCCAAGCCACGTTTATTTCAGTTTCCCTTCCAACAGAATTGCAGAAGTTTGGCCAAGCTTGCCTTTTCATACTTCTGATGATTTTGTTAACATAAGCTCTTTTCCTCTGGTAATCTCTGACTGCTTCTTGGGTCATTGTTCCTTTTAGAGAACTTGAAATGCCTTGTTCCTTTCTCTGATCGCTCTGAATATAATGTATAATAATATGTAATAAATATACAATAACAGATGTTTATAAAATATTTGTATATAGCCTGTAACATATACAATTATGTAATAAAGATCTATGAATTAGAATAGAATAGAATATGATAGTCTTTGGTAAGCACACGTCATGTCTTGAGTTTGTTCAGGGTGGGATAATGAAGTTAAACAGCGTAAGGGCAGCCACTGCTTCTTTGATAAAACAGCATGTTTAACTCGCGTTCAGTGCACAACATTACTGAATGCTGAAGCGTTCCGTTCCATTCTGACGCAGCAACAGGAGCCCAGCTGCTCAAACCCAGCTTGCTGAAGCATAAGAGGGGGAATCGTTAATCACCAGTTTTAAATGAACTCTATTTTACTACACCTTTACCAGGATTCTGGCGAAATAAGCGTGCATGTAGTATTTTTTAAAGTCGTATGAAGTGCATGCGGTGCTGAAGGGTCTCCCCGCTCGCGGAGGCGCAGTGGTTCAGTCCAGGATCGCGGAAGTTCTGACGGCAGACCGTGGAGACAGTGAGAGAAGTTGGGAGGTTGAGTTTGTGTTGATGTATATGTAACGACACAGAAGCGCCACGCAGAGACTCCGAGATGCGGCGAAAGCAGAAGAGACTGCTGCAGATCGCGCTGCTGCTGCTGCTGGCCTTTCTGTTCCTGCCGAGCGTCGGCTTGTGGTCCGCGTCTCTGGAGCGAATGTTTGACAGCTCCGCGGACGCCGCCGGAGTCTCGCACCTACAGGTACGACAGCGTTCATAAAGCGCTCATACAGCGCTCATACACTCTGTCTCTACAATATCGCGGCAGAAACTCTTCACTCGCTCGTACATGGCAGTGTTTACGTGGTCTAGAAGAGTCTTCACTTCTTTATGTTCCGCCTGAGGAACGCGACGCGACTAGAACGCTGCGGGAACGCGTTGTAGTTTTGTCGCGTCTTTTTATCGCGCTGTAGACGGGCTTATCAACGTGCTGGTAAGTTATTAGTTGATCAGTAATTATATGGTTCTTTTGAACAAAGTTCATAGACCGATAACAAATTGTCTTTAGACGTGATTGGAGTTATATGTTGTGTAATTCTGTCATGGACATTAAAACACATAGACCTACAGACAGTGTTCTTCACATTCAGATAAAACAAGCATTAAACTTCTTCACTTCTTTATGGTTCTTGGGTTCAATAGAATTATCAAAATAAACCTGAATGAAAACTAAAGAAAATCATAATTTAGCTCTCTCAATGGTTGTTTAGCACTGTTGTCTGCTTTAGAGCAATATAGTATCATAATCTTAACGACAAATAAAAGCCATTCATTTGATTTTTGGGAAAATAAATGAATAAAACCACACAACTAGAGGATTTTTTGTTTACTTGATTGTGTTGTAATGGACCTGTCATATAAAAAGAATTAGCATTGTGTGGCCATTTCTTTTAGGAAATTTGAATGAATTTTACAATGACAGTTTTTGATTTATAAGTAAATTAAAGCAATCGTTTACACAAAAATGTGACTCGCAGTGTCTTTTTCCTTATTTCTTAATGAATATCTAATTGAGTTAATTCAGTACAGCATCATCTCGTAACTCTTGAAATGACAGCTGAGAGTGTCGTCAAAAGGTGATGTGGAAATATCAGTGAGTGTCGTCTGTCAGCTGAGATGTCAATTAAACTGAGGTTGTGACTCTCTGTGGTCATAAAACATCCCATCACGGCTTCTGATCTTCTGGTGTGATGGGCGGATGTGTGTTGGGATCATGTGTGTTGGGATCATGTGTGATGGACGGGTGTGTGATGGGTGGATGTGTGATGGGTGGATGTGTGTTGGGATCATGTGTGATGGACGGGTGTGTGATGGGTGGATGTGTGTTGGGATCATGTGTGATGGACGGGTGTGTGATGGGTGGATGTGTGTTGGGATCATGTGTGATGGACGGGTGTGTGATGGGTGGATGTGTGAT